>RJWJ010004209.1:0-78049 GCA_004363605.1 Indri indri
TGTATGTGAGTCAAGTCACTCCTCTTCATGGAAAGGGCTTCTGTTTCCTCATCTATAGAATAAGGGAGCTGAATCGAGAAATCTAAAGTACCTTTCAGCTCTAACATAGGTTGAATTCACCACTTCTAATGATGTCGGTACCAGTTAGCATAGGTGCCAATGAGCACTGCCGCGGATTCTTTTGTGGTTTTGGTTTTCTTAGAAAAGGAATGCCCTTTAATTGTGCAGTATAAACACGAGTCAGGAGCAGGGGGCAATTGTGGTGTTTCTTCTTGGTGAAGATTCCAGGAAATAGCTGTGTCATTCTAAAATGTCCCTCTGGTCTTTAGTCATTTTAATGTTGAAATGAAGAAACCTCAAATAATCAGGTTTTTCCAGGACAAAATATCTCTGGTTTAGCATGTTCCACTTCAAGAATTTTTGTACTCGTGTATGAGGTGGGGGTGGGAAGAATATTATTTTGCCTTTAACTTAACCCTTGAGAAAATCAGCAAATCAAATGCCAGCTACTGAACACTATGACGGAAACCAGTATTTGTAGGATGTTTTACAGTTTACGCGCAAGTTTTCACGTTTATATTCCCATTTAATCCTCCTGACAGTCCTGTGGGGTGGGAATTTAGTAATATAATTCCTTTCTTATATGTGAGGAAAAGGAGCTGAACCTGTGGTACCCATTTTGAGACCTCAAACCTCCAGCTCTTTGCAGACACAGATTCGTTAAATCCCTTTCAAAGAGGAAGGACCCAAATAGAACAGACATCCAACAGAGCTTGTGCCATTGTCTCTCAAGGATTAGGGAAAGCTTCCTGCTTTGGAGGAAAAGGTGAAATAAATCAATAGTTTCCCCAAACCTGGCCTTACCCTAGACCCGTGAACTCAGAATCTCCAGGGAGTGACTTAAATTTTAGTTTTAAAAAAATTTGAGAATTTCAAAATTTTTTTCAATTAAAAATCTTTCTAATATGAAATTTTAATAAATATTTACTCAATGACTATAATGTATCTGTTTTTCTCTAGTCAACAAAAAATGTTGCAACACTATATTTGGCTCCCCCAATTTTTAGTTATGTGTGTCTATCAATGAATTTCCCAGAACTTTTTTGGAATTTTTTGTATAACCCGAAAGTCTAGGAAACAATAATAACACACCTGTTACTTTTATCATATTATTTCCCTACATAGAAATCCCTAATGGTTCTTCATTATTATCAGATTAAATACTAATTCCTAAGTCTAATTTGATTACAGACTGTAATTTCAACTGCTTTTGGGTTTTTAATTTTAAGCTGTAAAATGAGGTTGTTTGACTAAACAGTCTTTAAAATAATTCCTAGCTGTTAAATTCTATGAATTTATAAGTGTCATAGATATGAGAACTGTGGCATTTAAAGAACAATAAGCAAAGTGTTCTTAGGGAGGGTGCCTCTCGAGGACAGGAGTGAGGCTGGTTTGGGGAACCCTCACCTTTCCTCTGCATGGTATTGGCCCAGTTGAGCATGGTTTGAGTGTCAACATGAAGGAGCAAGAGCTCCACTCAATTCTGTGAGGCAGCAGAGGAGGCATTCTTCTACTGGATTGAACTGTTATGCACTTTTGTCAAAAAATCATAATTAAGTAGAACATAATGAAGTAAAAGGTAAGGATCGATCACTGAATATGAACTGCCCAAATGGCAATTTAATGTTAACTTTCCCTAGGATGTCACATTTAGATCTTTTAAGATTTTTGCTTTGTTTAGTGTTAAGGACTTGTTTCTCTTTTTGAGTAAACTAATTAATTTCTCTTTTTTTTCTTCCTTATTTTTCTTGCCTTCCCTCCTTCCTTGCTTCTTTTCTTTCCTTCTTTCTGTCCTTCCTCTTTTTTTTCTTTCTTAGTCCACTGACACCTTTAAAGGAAAGTGAACATCTCTATGACTTATTTTAACCCATCCCATCAGATGCATGGAAAGGAGTAAATCACAACAATGATTATGTGTTGTGAAATAGATAATAAAGTGGTGATAGATGACTGTTACTGTGGTGGTTATGATACTGTCAAATTAAATTCATGTACAATGTGTCCATTCAGAAATCCTGCAAAACAGAAAAACTATTCCTTTTTTTTTTGCCTTTTTAAAAGCTTTGTTTTAAAAAGACACCTTCCTGTCACTGGTGCTTATAAGTGAATAAAATGAAATTGATGCCTCACAGGGGAAAAAAAGGAAAATACTTCTTTACTTTGTATTAAGAATACGTGACATCTTTGCTGTCAGTGATAGTGAAGTGAAATACATACCAAATATGTCTTGACATAACTTGACAGAAATGTATGTCTTCTTTTCTCTCATTTATTTTTGTGATAAGAATATGTGATTTTGCTGCCAAGGAAGCTTGTAATGTTGTAGAGAAATGGAAATGAAATTGTGTTGGGTATGTCCAATTTCCCCTGACAGAGTGGCATAAGCTATAGCACGCAGGCAGCCTTGGGAAGTCAACAACAGGCCTCAGCCAGCAAGACCCAGACACTGACATTTGTCAAAACAACTTTCCTCAACACATCAAAATGTTCCTTTCTCTTTTGTGTTATTCAGATGTGTTCGGGTAACTACATTTTAGAAAATGGTGATTGTCAGAGAATCATTGCCATCCACATGCGAACGATATCAAGAGAAAAATCTTGTCTTTTCTACTCAAGTATGAACCTATTCCATTTTGGTCGTTATTAATCTGTGAGGGTCCTTTAAAACAAATCCCAAATCTAATGTAATTAAAAGTATTCTTTTTGTTTTGTGCTTTTTCTCCCACAATCTGACAAAAGTAAACGATACAAATCGGTTCTTTCTTCTTTTCAAAGCATTACACAGATGGGTGTTGCATGTTGGTGTGGGTTTGGTTTATTATTCTTGAGTTCGTTGCTTTTTATAATCATTACCTTTCTTAGAACTCAAATCATTTGGGTACCACTGGCCCTTCAGAAAGTGTTCTATCCCTAATTTCTTACTCTATTGCTGTAGAGCAGTGGATATTAGGTGAGGTGGGTATTAAGCACAACAACATAGCATTTTATGCGACCCTCCAGTTCTGTCTTTTTGGGACTCTTTTAAGGAAGCACACACAATTTCTAGAACCCTAGCAACAGTTTCTACAATAAATGGTGTTTGAAGCAAGAATCCCTTACCTAGGGCAGACAGAAAGAGTCAGCCCAGCAGTGTAATCATTGCTCTGCTGTTTGAAGGAATATTGAGCTCAGATGCCTCCAGAAAGCCCACCAGGCCCAGAGGCACTGGACAATAAAAGGGGAAAAATAATAGACGCCAATGCTTTATTAAGTATATTTTTTTCTCACTTAGGTGTCCATTCCCTGGTCAGACAATTAGTTGAGGTTCTTTCCAGAGAAAGTGTTACCCACCAAGAAAAACTCTTTTAACCTTTCAAAATAACAAATATCTTTAATGACTTTTATCCCCTTTCCATTGACATCACAGATACAATGTGGCCTGTCTTGAAGTCAAGCCCAAATTGAAATCACTGCTGGCAGGGACAGGAAAAATAGAACATTTGACAATAAGAGTGACAGATGAAGCATTGGGGACCTTAAAAGAGAGAATAACTCAAGCTATGACCTGGGACAGAAATACTGCACCTTAGTAAAATACCTGCCCAATCTGTAAGTTAATAGGCAGGTACATTTGCACGTGATAATGGGATAAATGCAATGCTTGATAGAAGTTGGTATTATTTTCCACATACATGTTTAAAAGGAAAGCTAGACATGCTTTCTAGCAAGAACTTTTTGATTACAGACCAACTGTTCATCACCACGCTCCCTGGGGAAAACATTTTTATTTAGTTATATGAAAGGATAACATTTATTAGAAATATATTTAAAATGGGACTTCCTAAATTTGCCTAATCCTGCTATAAATGATTAGTTAGCACTTATAAGGGTAAAAGTTAAAATATCTTAAAAATATATATTTCAGAGATAAAGGCAACTTCTTATAATATCCCTTGACTAATTTGCAGAAGGGAGAAACTATATTTCATGACTTAAGTTATGAAATCTATTAGTTGCATCCCAACTTTCTTTTTTTTTTAAATTGTGCTTCATTTCTAACTGATTACTTGAATTAGGGGTAAAAACCTCAGTAGGATCTGTCAATTTCTAGTGATTTCTGTAATCGATTCCCAATTGCCTATGATTGCTTTGTTGTGCACCTTAGAGTCCTTTAAAACATGATTTGTTTAAGGCTATTCATTCTTGGTTGGCTTGGTGATTGGTAGTGAAGTTGTTCTGGTATCACCCATTGCAGTGAAAATTTTCCCCACGTGATGGCCATTATAGGTCTTTCATATCAGGTGTATGTGTTTTACCTCTAGTGCTGTCAGAGAAGGATTTAATTCCAGTAATTAATTATTTGAGATAAGTTTCTCAAGGAGTCCTCAGCTTAGATTACTTTAGAGGCACTGCTTTCTATTCAAACAATATGAAACCTTTTAGGTCACATGAATAATTAAGTTTTGCATCATTGAGAAATAAACAAGTAAGCCTACATTTCCATTGAAGTTTGTAAGTCCATGGATGGTGAGCAAATGTGTGTTTCCCTTTGTGGATAATAATGGCAGAAAGTCATATTGTTTATTTTGCCTTTGATATAAATTTAAACCAAATAAGGACAGTTCAAGTTTTAACACAGGGAAAATCCAGTTGCTTAGTTGCTTCCCTGGGTCTGCATCTTAACCCACTTTTCAAATGTTTCGGGCTTTACAAAGCTTGAAACGTATTTTACCATGCCCCTTTCCCCTTATTTTATAAACCAATGTAATTTTAAAGAAAAACTTAATCCATATGTTTCTGATTAATCTTTACTAAACTCATCAAAATGGTGTTTCGTAAGAGTGATTTGGTGTCCAAGAAGTCTTTTGAGTCTCTCTGTAACAGGCCTTCTTAATACCATTTCTCTTTGAAGCAGGAAGTTGTGTTTTGCCAACAGTAAAGAAATTCAAACCCCCAAAGGGTTATGATCAGTTTGAAACTTCAAGCCTGAGGGCTCTGTGGTGTTCTACACTTGGCAAACAGGCTACTTCCCTTCTGACTTTGAAATACCTTATTTTCCTCCCACAAGAAATGCTCTATTTATTGTTTTACTAAAATATATATTTAAAACTATCTTCTGATTCTTTGATACATAAAAGTATATGAACTAAAAAGCAGGGCCTAAAGTTCAATTTACTTTAAAGTAATTTCATTCGATTGTCCATTTGGATTTTTCTGTAATTCCCCTATTTCCTGATCCTACACGTCTTCTGGATTTGGGTTTACCCAAAGAGTTACCAGAAAAGGTGACATGAAGAGCCTACAACCTGGAAATACAATAAGTACTGGGTGACCACTGGCATTCCTACCCAGGTTACCCAATAAAGACATATTTCTTGACGTACTAAGCTAACATCTCACACTATATTTTGTACTCTTATTTATGTTGACAACCAAAAATTCAATCTAGAAGATTTTGAATAATGTGCTCTATGTCACAAGGTGAACCATAATTCATAGTTATAGATGTTTGCTAGTTTCTCAATGTAGTTCGCTTCTGTTTATATGTTTAAAGGAAGACCTGTATAATTTCACTTTGTTTTTTATACAGTGGGTGAGAAAGAGGAGAGAGAGTGAAAAAGAGAAAACAAAATAGTATGTGCAGCAAGTTAAGCATCCTGACCACTGTGGTCCTTTGTCCTTACTGCCTTCCGGCCATGAAGTGGGAGTGCCCTCTAGTGAAACTTTAAAATCATTGGAAGATACTGGGTGTAACGTGATTAAGGTTTTTTCCTAAATTCTTGTTTCAAAAATCTTTGGGCATTAATAATTTGCATAAGTTGAGTGTGACTTAGAGAAAAACACAAAATACTATCAAGTAAAACTATTTCTTTAGGAAACAAATATTAATAGAAGTGAATATATTGCTGTCAATACCAAAAGGTATGTGTCTGTCTTTGTCATCTGTTATCTATCTATCCATCTATCTATCTATTAATATCTATGAATCCCAAAGGACACATAAGTAGTGTATAATCCACACTAGGACTATGGTTATCTAAATGAAAACTTATATAAAAACATAATTACCTACCTTTCAAGAAGATGGATAGTAAATAAGTGACTTTGAAATGTGAAAGTAAAGCAGTAGTAGCCATACACACAAGTAACCAAGAACTGAACAATACATTGTGCTGAATATATGATTGCAAATCTCCTTGTAGAAAGCAGAACATTCTCACTGTGATAAAATCTGATGTGTTCTGAAAAAAGTACAAGACCAGGAATCAGAGTTCTTGCCCTGGAGTTCACTTACCAGCTGTGTGAGCTTGGGCAGAACATTTAACCTCTCTGAGCCTCAGGGTCATCGTCTGCAAAATGGGGCTTAAGAACACCTGCCCTGCACCTCATAAGGTAGTACTGAAAGAGATAAAACGTGGGAAAGGGTTTTGAAGTGGATAAAGGACCATACTGTGAAGGTATTATTTTTCTGACATTTCTCTTCTGTCTTTCTCCTGAGGAGATTTCAAGCAAAGTCCCCTTTCAGGATGAAGAGGGAAAGAAAGGAGACCCTTCTAAAATCCTCTGGAGTCGGGAATCATTGACAAAACAGCTTTCTTCCCAATGGAAAAGGGTCACAGAGAAAGAAACAGGTGGCGCCCGAGGAAGGATGCAGGGTGAGACACGACCACCGCGGAGCGGCCGGTTCTCCTGGGCTGGGCTGACGCCCGCGTGGGGAGGGCGCCGGGCCGGGAAGCGCGGCCTGGGCGGCCTGGGCTGGAGCCGGCTGGGCAGCAGCTGGCGGAGTCGGGAACCGCGTCCTCTTGGGTTTGCGGCAGCAAGAGTTTCAGCGAGTCTAATCTCCACCTTGCACAGGGAGAGAAGCCCAGCAGCACGTAGGCTCTGTACTTCTGTCTTCTTAATCCCCCCTTGATTACCATCCACGCAGAACAGCTCCCAGTTTGTCTTTTGAAAATTAAAAATATTTTAACTTTGCTTAAGCTAACAGTAATAAACTCTTCATTTGAGCAAACAATCTGGTTTTTTTTTTATCCTTTTAGTTGCAGGGAGTTAAATTTTAGATTTGTGCTGTTAAAATTCTTTACTTTTCTCCACATAAAGCTTGTTTTTTAGTGGGACATGGTTTCTCACTAGATATGTTTGCTTTGAAGAGAGCTTTATGTATTTATTTTTAAAATCACAACGTGTCTAGGCACTTTAAACTATATATTTAAAATTCCAGATCTTTCTTTCTTTCCTTTTTTTAATACAACACAGGTACCTCCTATGTACTTATTGCCTAGATTTTTACTACTTGTCTTCTGGACAAATGTACATCTTCTTTCTTTTGGCGAGAGTGAGAAACTGTTTCTTGTTTCTTTACTCAGAGGTACTTCACATTGTCAGACATGCATAATCAATCTTGTACTTAAACCTTTGTGAGGAAACACAACAGATGGATAATGGGAACGTGGTTGCCATTTGGGCTCTGGTGGATTCATGAGCTGCCTCCACAGCCATGACTCTGGTGGTAAAAGAGAAAAACCATGAAGTTGATCCCCAACGCTACCTGACGGGTTCCATGCCTGCTGTTTACATCCTCCCTCCCCATTTGCTCTAAACGGTTGGCATGAAGGTGGATGGGATGTTACTTCTTCCTCAGAATAAAATTAAACAAGATACTCAGTGGGTTTTCAACTGTTCAGGGGTTTACCCAAAAGAAGTGAACGGTTACAGTTGAATGACTGGGGCTTCCATGTCATAAAATTGCTCTTGGCTAAAGCTGGAATTCACTTCGTCTCGGCTACATGAGCATGTATTGGTAGAACACCACAACTCCTCATTGAAACTTTGGGTTCCTCCTGTATTAGAACCTTCCCTGACCTTTGCTGAACACCACAAAGAAACCAAATGCTAACCTCTGTTTGTCTCAAATTTTCCCCTATTAATGCTTGGTCCAAGTCTACATTTCCAGCCAGTCTTTCATTTAAAAACACAATCTCATTCAGAACCTGCCTGGTAACTTTATCACTGGGGTAACTGTTACCTATGATGCAGGGCTGACCTGGGTCCTTGTAGCACTTGACATCATCTTTTGGACGGGTTACAGAGCCTTTTGAGGGAGTTGTTAGAAGCAGGCTCACCCTGCAATGCAGAACCGGTCACAGAAGAAAATTAGTGCATTTATCTGTCAGCATTAGACTAGATTTTCAATCCAGTTCACTAGTCACAGGGTCTGGTTTTCTCTTCCTCTGGGAGATGAAACTGATATGCTGGTAGGTAGTAAAGGTGTCAGTTATAAATTGGACCGATGGAGCACGCACACACGAAAAATAGACGAGAAGACTTTAAGGCCATAAATTTAGTTCAAGGCAAAGAATTTCCCTAAAAATAGTCCTGCTTGTTAAAACACTATAGGAAGAATGTATGTCAGGTAGCCGTTGGCATTATCAGAACCAGTTCACATTTCTTTCATGAGAACCAGTGTTTGCAATTCTCTCTCAAATGTGCTATTCCTTTTAACTACTTAAGGGAAAAAAGGATTTTGCTGACTCTGGTGCTAAATAAATAAATACCTTGATTGGTTTCTCCTTCATTGTTTCATGCATAAGTGAGGTTGCAGCAAATCTGAGTGGCAAACACAAGGGACAAGTTTGGCAGACGCCATCAAGTTTCTCCCTATGTTCTACTCACTGTTTACCTACCATTTAACTAAATGGGGCTCCAATATCAACTCAAAAGAAGCATGTGGCCTTTTCTCAAGTCAGTGAGTGATCCTGTCCTAAATTGGTTGTTTCCTATCCTCAATCCTATAAAATAATCCAGGTGGAAACACTGAAGACAAACCTAATGTTAATGACCCATTACTCAGACACAGCACAAACTAGTGGTTAAAGTTAAAGTAAAAATTTTCAGTGTCCGATGACTCCCACACTTCATACCAATAAGGTCAACATGTCTGCTCCGTTCAATAAATATTGAGTATCTTTTGACCTCAAAGCACTACACTGAACTATATGGGTTTACAGATCCTACCTCTGGACTCAAGGAGCTAATAATATAGATTGAGAGATGATATGCAACAACCCACCATAGAATAAACCAGAGTCAAATAAGAATTCAATGGGAGCAAGCATCAACACCATATAATGGGAAGAACAAAAGAAGGAATCCATAATATACCATATAGGCAGTAGTTTATTTATCACTTAAGCCTTTATATACGTCACCTACCATGTTCAGGAACAGTGTTATACATTGGAGATTTTTTTAAAATCCTCCCTTCATAGTTATATTCTCTCTAGGGTAACAGAAATAAATAACTATAATCCATCCTCTTCCTTTCTCACTACATTGGATCTTCTCAGAGAATGGCCTCGTCTTATTCATCTGTGTCCCTAGAAGAGCACCTGACACGGAGTAGGCACTAAATACATCTATTTCAAGGGAAGAAATGAATGTTAAAATGTGGCATGTGCGATAGTGTTTCTAAAAGGTTTGATTTTTCCTGGATGATGAGGGAAGTGTGTTGGAAACAAAGATGTGGAAAATGACTCCTAAGTTTTTAATTTGGCACATGGTGGATAGGGGTGCCGTAAACACAGACAGAAAACGCAACGGAGAACTAATCTGGGGAAAGACAAAGGTGAAGATGCTGAGCTGGATTTGGGACAAGTTGCACTGGAGGCACCAATTTATCAACACCTGACTCTTTGTAGAAGGTGAGTATGTAATGGCTGGGTGGAGAATGAAGGACCACCAGAAAGCAGTGGCGTGTACGGGAAGCAGGGGCTCTGGACTGAGGTCGTCTGGGCCTAAATCCTGGATTTGTCACTTACAATCTGTGTGGCCTTGGGTAAATTACTCAGTTTCTCTAGATAATTCGTTAAATGCAAAGTAATATTATAGTATCTCTTCTTAGGATTTCTGAGTATAAAATAAAATAAAATAAAATAAAAAGCAGGTACTTAGTAGAGATTAAGTGCATAAATATCAGCTGGTGGGGGCAGCAACATTATTAGCTGACAAGTAAGTTTTCGATCTTTCAGTTTCATATCTCCTGAGCCAAGATCAGGAATCGCTTTACTCATTATCCAAGAAATAAGGGAATAGTGATGTCATAAACTGAAGAAATAAGAAATACCCAACATGTCAGAGAAATTTATATCAGCCTTATATCTCCAAATTGGTTCTGATTTTTAATTAAAAATTTAGGAAACAAAAGCCTCCAATGCAATTCAAAAGTTGGCATGGGTGCACTGGATTCCTAAACCATTAGCAATTGAATAAAAGAAGAAAAATAATACAAATTACCCCCATAGCTGCAATATTGTTGCCACAATAAAAAGAAAGCCCCAATAGCCACCACAAATATTTAATACAAACATTAAAACCCATAGTTTTAACTGGATGATAAATGTGTATGTTACCCTATAACCTTTCTGTTTTGAGTCACTTTCTGCATTGAATTGTGGTTGTTTATCTGTCCTGAACCTTACACCCCTATTATGTGTAAATTCATTGCTTATTAAACAAACCAAATAGAGAAATGGAGTCAATAGCAAACTTTCCTTGGAGACTATTTCTCCTGCTTGGAGGAGCACTGAGAGGTCTTTGACACAAAGAGGACAAAGACTGCTATGCTTGTAAGTGCATGTGTATGTGCAAAATGCTAAACTTTGCTACATTATCCTCCTTTCAATGGGAGCACCATATACAGAAAAGGGAAAGTATACACATTGTTAGCAAGCACCTTCTCCCTTGTTACATAAAGTTTTTCAAACAAGATCAAGATCTAACAAAAGAAGATCTAGTTCTGATCGGTCTTCCTAGGAATTCTAGTTCCACCCCAGATGACGCTTAAACAACCCCATCTCTCACCAGGACCCACCACGGTCCCCATGGCCACCTCCCTGTTGTGTACAGGATGGCAGGCAAGCCAATGGGACTCCTCTGCCTGGTGCCCACTAAGTCAGCCAACTTAGCTAAACGAGTTTTGAGTGTAGAGGCAGCTCGGACGTGACATCCAAAGACAAGGCGTGAAATACAGATATTCCTTGAAACAAAGGGGATATTGTTTCATAGGCAGTAATCAAAACTCTTTTGGAGAAGGTTAGGAGAAAGAGAACACAGGATTCTGGAACATTGAGGAGCCCTCAAACTCTAGATTAGGGGCACTTTTGAAGAAACCATTTGTCTTTTGCTTATTTAAAGTTTTCATGTGAATGGCCTTCTAAAAAAGGAGTTAAGTGAGGTAGACAATTCTTGCAAAAGAAATGCATGCTGACTTTTTTTCCAAAGATCAGCCTATAGTACTCTTCCTCCTCTCACATCTAACTGATGGTGGTCAAATAAATTAATCTACAAACTGGACTTTTTGCCATATGTTGGACTAGATAAAATAAAGTGATCTTTTCACATCTCATTTTACAAAATAATGGTAATAACCCTGATTAAAAAGAGAACTTGATTACATTTTTTAGTATAAATTTTAAAATCTATATTTCTGTTTTTGCAAATAAGCATAAGAGACATTCTTTACTTTTTTTCCCCTCAGGAATTCTGAGGTTAGATTGTGTGGCTAGACTCCTACGGAGGCTCACTAGGAGCTACATAATAGTCAGGCTCCTTTGTTCAATACAGTCACCTCTTCCACAAAGTCCTTCAGGATGTTTTAGAAATTTTCCCTCCACCAGTATATCTCCAACTAATTGTGTACCTATTCTTTTATCTCATTTGTTTAACCCTAATTTTACTTACCCACCGTCTATCAGGTGCTTTGTATGTGTCAGTCTACGACAAATGCTTGAGGTACAAGGCAAGGTGAGAGTCCAGTCTTGTCCTCGAGAGGCTGAAAAAGGTAGTTTCCACATCATTCACTGCTTTTACCCCCAATTCAGAAAGTCATTCAGACTCAAACTGGTATGAAAAATAAAATACCTAACAGAGATGGAGGCTCTCAATTATATAACTCTTAGTGTTGACCCATTTGGCTGAATGTTATTTTATTTGTTTGCATATGTGCTGACTTGTGGAATTGCATTAGATTATTGATTTGCAGAGACAAAAATGAGTTCTAGGGCATCTCGACTGTTTGAATGGGACTTTTTTTTTTTTTTTAGCATGCCCCCATATGCCCCACATGCAACTTGTTTCTTAACAAATAATTTATGATGACAAAAATGCAGGTGAGTGCTCCATAGGAAGACCGTGGCAGGGGAACAAGTGCTACTGCAGAATGAGAATCATATTTTTCCAAATCATTTCCAATTAAACATCTACAGGTCCAAGATCATTAGCTTTATAAGGGCATCGGAAAGATGCTGTTTGGCTTTTTCCGATAATGAATACACCAATTTTTCTAGATTTTTTTTTTCTATTTCTTTTGCTTAGGAAATCCTATTTTTTTTCTTTCCATTTTGTGGTTCCCATACAAATATAAAAGACACTGTATTTGGAGAAACAAAAATTGAGATTAAGTCTCAGTCACATCACATACTAGCTATGTGCTCCTAGGAAGCCATTTGCCATTCTGAGACTCAGTTTCCTAACCTGTGAAATGAGGATAGAATAGCATTGCTGCTTACCGCCCATGGTTGCTGGGAGTAAGCCACAGGACACTCTGCACGTACAATGGCTTATTACTGCTGGAGCTAAATTTTAAAGATTATTTTTTAAAAAGAACACATTACATAAAGAAGCAGACAATGCGCAGAATGAAAAATGGCATACTCAAAGGGCCCCTTTACATTGTTTCTGCTTCTACATATAAAATACCTGCAGCATTATTTGGAGTTGCAGAAGTAATGATAATAATAGCCATCACTTTTTGAGCTCTTATTGTAAAGGGACACGCAGAACTAAGTTCTTTGCATGGATTATCTCATTTAAGTTTTACCCCAGTCCCTATTTTATAGCACTATTATCATCTATATTTTACAGAAGTGAAAACCATGACTTGAGGGTTTGAATAATTTGTCAGTCAGCCCCAGCAGTCTGACTCCAGAGCCTATACTCTTATTCACAGTTTATGTAGTGAGGAGGCTATCAGGCTAAGTTCTATCCTGAATCCAAAGTTAAGTTTCCAAATTCATGGTTAAATGTGTAACACTGAGATCCCAAGGGAAGAGCCGGAGTCCACAGTTTTAGGTCTCACTTATTTGCCAGCACACAAGAGCACGTGGAAAGGGCATAGGACAAGTGGTGCCCAGATGAGCATGAACAGCAGACAGGACACGTGACAGTGGCTCAGGACAGAAACGACTTGTCAGCTGAATCCTGGTGTCAGACCTGCCAACCACGTTCCCACATCACGAAGGGAAAAATCCAATAATCAGCCTGTCGTGGTACCTAAGTGGGCAAAAGGAAATCAAGCCACTCTGAAGGAAACTATTAAATTAGAGGCTAGAGAAAAATACATAACAGCTCAGGACATTAAGCGATAATCTTTGCTACTCTCGAAAGTCCATGTACGGCACATGATATGAAAAGGGAAATCACTCTATTGAGACATATGTGGGAGAGAGATAGCTTGTGTCCCCTCTCCGGCCCTCCCCACACATTGGGCACTGGCCGGCTGCCTCTTCTCGGGACTGAGCTCCACTGTGCCCTCAACACCCAGGTGAGCGGCTCCGGGTCTCCCCAGTCATACCGGGATTCGCTCCCTTCCCCTCGCTCCTGAACTGAGCACAACAAAATCGAGCTGTGACTATAAGCGTATTTCCGTCCTGAGAGCAACATCAGGGGATCCTTGGCTTTCTTAGAACCGATATTGCTTCAATTATAACTGTGCTAAGCCAGGCACTCCCTTTCCTTCGGCATTAAATGTGCCTCTGGGCCTCCTCACTTGTGCACGGGATTAAGACTCAGCACTGGGCTCTGGCCGGCACTAACAAGCCTGCAGACATCCTCAGGGCAGAACGGAGGAAGACACAGGTGAAACAAATCAAACAGAACAATCAGGGGAGAATTTTCAGTGTGGCCCAGCATGGAGAATTCCTGGCGGGATTTCCATTAACGTGAATGGGACTAAATTCCTACACACTGTGCAGAAAATGTGCCTCTAAGTGCTCGGCAGCGTTATGCCTGATGGAACAAAAACACAAACTACCCAAACTAGGTGAAGTGCTCCTCGGGCTGAGGTTCCAAGATTCACTGCAGAAGGTGTCTCAAGTCATAAATGTCTTGGGTGAGACAAAATGGACCCATCCTCTGCTTGACACCGTGGTGCATTGGAAACAAAAGGGCTCTCCACAAGCTGCGGTGGTGCCTCTGGCTCTCCTTGACACCGACTTTGATCGTGGACTGATCTAGTGTTCCACGAATGGCCTGTGTTTGCTAAACTGATTTCCCTCCCACCCTGATTACCTGAAATTTCAGGAAACCTTAGCATTGCATCGGGCCTACTGGAACCAGAAACTTAGAGGATGATACTGCATGATTCATTTTGATGTGGTTTTTATGGCCTCTGCAAAGTAAATGTTGCAATGACTCTTACCCTAGGATCAAAGAAAATAGTCAAGAAATCACTTAGCTGCCCGCTTTCACGGAGCAATTTCCTTTCCACAGCATCCATAGGGTGGTTCTGACACACAAGTCTGATCACGTTGCTTGCCTCCTCAAAAATCTTCGCTGATTCTCTTCTTTCTCTAAAACAAGGTTTAAGGCTCTCCACAAATTACTTTTTGATCTCATCTTCCACTACATCTCTGCATGTATTCTATGCTCCTAGCGTATTTTTCTATTTGCTATTCCTCTAAATGAAGTCACCTCTGGGTGACCTTACTCGTAGTGCTCCTTGAGCCAGAAGAGCTCTCTTCCAGGGACCCGACTCATTAAACATTTCTCAAATGGACTTTACTCCACCATGAGATCTCTGAACCCGTATTGTATAATTCATTGAATTCTGCTGCGAGACACCTTACTTTTTATTATAGTTTGTTCTTTACCTTTCTATTTCCTCAACTACACTGTAAGCTCCATAAGAGTTTTCCAAATCTTCATATTCCCCGTAATGCCTTGCATATAGTAGGCTCTTGATAAATGTTTGCTAAATGAATAAAAGGGAGAGGTAAGGTCCCACTACTCCCTCTGGCCTCAATACCAAATTTTCTGTCTCCTCTAGGCCGCAATTGATGAGGTCATTTAATTGTTCATTTTGTGCATTCAACAAATGTTTACCGAATACCTCATATGGATCAGGGCACTGTACTGGTGGCACAGACGTGAGTAGGACACAGTTCTTGCCGTAGAGCAGCTCACAGTCTAGAAGGCAGTGTAATGATGGCTTAGTATTAAGGAGCATCACTCTGTGTGATAAAGTGTGTTATGATTGTGTCTGCACATAAAGGTGGTGGTCAGGAGAATGTGACATTCAAGGGCTTTTCTCCTCAATGGGCAGGTGCCTAAGGACCTGAGTTGCAGCATCAGGCAACAGCATACTCACCTAGAGGTAAACTGGGCCAGGCCAGACCAGATTACAGATGAGGCAAAGTGTGCCTTTGATGTTAACCCACCTCTCCACTATCCTCCACCCCTGCTCCCTAAAACCCATCACCTGCCCCCTGCCCCAGTTTGCAAGGTGATTAGTCTATTAATCCATGATAAACTTATTAAGTAAAAATATACTAGCTTAAATTTCTCTCGAAAAAGGTTGAAGAAGGGAGCATGGCTCCATGGGAAGAGTCCAGGCTTTGGAACCTGACATCCCTCAATTTTGGGCTTCAGTGCTCCCTATCTGTGTGTTACCTAGAAAAAGTTATTTGAACTCTCTGAGCTACATTTTCCTCCTTGGGAAAGTTCCTTAAACTCTACAGCCCTCAGTTTCTTCTTCTATAAAATTAAGATATTAACACTTAACCCGACAGGGCTATTTTAAAGATTAGAAATATTGTATATAATGTGCTTACGCCTCACATAGTATTAATAGACACTCAAAGCATGATGGTTATTAATAGAGTCTTTAAAAGAGGTTCTGGTAGAGATACAATAATTTGTTCAAACACTAGTGGTGGAAATTCAGGCATGGTGACAGGCAAACAATGGAAATGTTGAAGGGCCAAGAACCATGAGCTCTGAGCACCCCGCAAGTGCCCATGAGGTGGCCATGAATCCAACCCAAAGGTCATGGGATGAATGGAGTGTTGTGAGTTCCCAGCTCTGCCAATGGGATTAGCATGGGAATCGGGGTAAGTTGCTAATCTTCTTGCCTCAGTTTCCTCATGTTTAATATGTATCCTGAGATCACCTTCCCTGACAGGGCCTTTTTCACTAATGTACGGTCAAGCTTCAAGCTCCTTGGTTGTTCTGGAGCTATAAAAGCCACAGGCATTTCAATTCATTTCAAGGCTCCCATATCTGCCATGAAACTCAAAGCAGTGGAGTTCCTTCCCCCACTGTCCTTGTAATATTTAGTTTCTTTGAGTTGCTTCGTCAGAAGAAATACTGAGTTCTCCGTTTCCCTGGCTCACTTTCCCACTGACAAGGGTGATGTTAACACCAAATCCTGAATCACGGCTAGATCGATATTATAACAGCTGTGAGAGAAGGGCACTAGCCCTAAAACACAAACACACTTTCTTTTCCAAGAAAGACTGTAGTTCCCTTAGTGTTAACTTCCCCTTGTTCCTCTTGATGCCTCCCCCACCCTCCCCTCCCCTCCTGCCACCAGCACGACCCAGATCACATTAGAGTCCCAGAGCACAGGGAACAGTTCTCGTCTATCCGTCACCAAGGAGGCAGACGGGACGGGGGAACAACAAGTCATTTGTGCCTGATGAGGAGGACACTCCTGGGAAACAAGCAGATGAGCCACCCCATGAATCTGAGCCATTCTCCGAGGTAAACAGAACTGCATGAGAAACCACCAACTATCTCCAGCATCGCCCTTCCCTCTCTCGCTGCCCTCTGGCAGCAGGGTGGGGGACGTGAAACTGTAGCCTGGACCAATATCTGATTCTGAGAAAGTTAACCCTCGCAAAGGTGATTGCTTTTCCCTCAGTCTCCTGGAGTTGAATAACCACCTATTTCTGTTACCTTTTTGTAAATTATATATTTATTTGAGAAGTATGTTTCCATAGTAAAGTGACAAAACCAACTGCAGAGTTCGATCTAGTGTTTGGATAGGGAGAGCGAACTTTTAAATAGCCAAATTAGTGAAGAGTGAAGAGGAAGTACTTTGAAGCATTTTTAGGGCACACATACACATATATGAAACAAAACAAAACAAAAAAACAGCTGCCTCTGTGAACTATTACAAAACAGTTGGAATATTGACTCAGATCCTGCAAGAGCATTCTAGACACCAGCTAGGGAGTCAGTGTGTTACCACAAACCACTGTAGTGTGTTGTGAATACTATTATTATCCCCTAATTCTACAGATTGTAATGGTGAATATTAAGTAATACTGATGATGGCTAAATAATTGGGATTGCAGTGCAGGTAGCCTGCCTTGGTGGTAGAAAACACACACTGGTCAAGGACACAAACATAAAAATGGAATCTGTGATTAGTAACAGAAAGGGTCAGAAAGTGAGTGAAATGGTAGATGAGGATTCATGGACAGACTTTTAGGAAAGGCAAGCTTGGCACCCCAAACTAGCATGAAGCCCAATTTCTATAATTTTATAATATGTATGCTTTTTTAAAAATACAAAATTTATGCTTGAACCTTGTAAAATTTGAGCAACCATAAGAAAATTAAGGGACTGTTCCGATCTTGTATTTCAGTAGTACTCACCTAAAACATGCCATTGGAAAATCACGTGGTAAAGTTTCTTTTATTCAATGTGCACCTGAATTACTCGCCTAAAAATTATTGACCTACCCCAAGAGCATAACACAGAACTCATCCCTTGGTATCTGTTCTCCTGAAGCCAAACAGATGACCTTTTCTTTCTTGGCGGGCCTTTCATCTGGTTTTTTCTGTCCCACGAAGGAAGGTGATGAAGGAAAGATTAGGATGTATGAGTCCAATTAACACAAAATAGAGCAAATCTCTCAGGACAACCACAGGGAAATATCAGAGAGAAGACATCAGCTAACAACTTCTTACAGAACAGATGAGCTGCTCCTATGTTAGTTTTTAGAAAGTCATTAATAATTTCGTTGTACCTTCAATCACCTATCAGACATTAACATGAACAAGACCAGGAAAGAGAGAGGGAGGATGAACTAACAGTTATTAGGCACCTAGTTTGTATGAGGTGCTGGACTTTACATATATCATTTTATTTCATTTGCATAACATTTCATTAAGGGAGGCATTATTTTAGACAAAGAAATTGAGGCACAGGAAAGTAACTTGTCTTCTCAGGTTTATGTATGTTTAAAATTTTTGAAAAACTCAGAAATCTAGAAATCCTGAAAGGCATCATCTAGGATTTTTCCATTCCCTGATGATATTTACAACTAATGATTTAAAAGCTCATCCTATAGTTTTTCAGACGAGAATGTAAATTCTTTTATGAGAACTCAAAAAAAAAAATTGAGTGTCAGGAATTCAAGAGTGTTCACTGGCTTGGTGCATTTTCAATATACGTAAAACAGGGTCATACAAAAGAATGAATTACCCAAAATAGAACCTGCTCTTTCACCTTCTTAGGTGGATCCTACATAAGTAAGAGAAAGACTCAGGGTAGTGAATGCAACAGCCACTTGTATAAGTTTCTGCCCATGGAAACACTACAGAGAAAAGTGTGAGGAAAATTGCCACTGAGGGGAATATGTCTGAGGATGCTTAAGAGAAAAAATCCTCAGACCTAGAGTCAGGAAAATTGGGTTCAAGCTCATTTCCTCTATTAACTTGCTGTGTGATCTCAGGCAAATCATTCCACTTCCCTGAGCCTCAGATTTCTCATCTATAAAAAAGGGAATTGGGCCCTAGGAGGACATTGCCAAGCTCTCTTACAACTCCAACATACTATTATTTCTTGAGAGGTAATAGTTTTGTCCTGTTTCAGCTCTTTTTGCCACAATTATTTAGGGCAGTGTTTCTCAAACCTCAGGGCACATTAGGATTACCTGGAGGACACATTGAAACTTGAATTGCTGGGCCCCAGGCCCAGAGTTTCCAAAACAGTGGGTCTGGAGTGGGACTTCTGTATTTATATTTCTAGTAAGTTCCCTTGTGATGTTGATGCTACTGGTCCAGTGACATTTTAAGAACCATTGATTTAGAACTTGAAGCCTTTTCAATGGACTAAACATAAGTATAAATACCTATCAAGGTCAATTCTCTTTAGAAGGTTACTAACTGCATTTTTAGGTTAATCTAAAATACTCTAAAACATATCAAACCGGATGACAGAGCTGGGGGCAACTCCTCTCACTGGGAAGGAGCACATATTCCCATACTCCAGAAAGGTACCCCGGGTGGCTTGTCTACCTCTTTCCCCTGTGTATGTCTTTCTGGACCTAGTCTACCAGACGTTTTTGAGACTTAAAAAGTGAACCAAATCACATTTGTGCAGAGGTGGGATGGGTATATTCAGGCACTGGCCTTGGTCAGGCTTCCGAGTTTGGGGAGACATAAGCCAAACCTTTCCTTCTCCATTTAGGCTCTGACCTATACCAGCACCTACTAGAGACAGGTTCCTAAAGCCAATATAACACAGTGGAATTAGACTGCCTAGTTTCCATTCCTTAATGCCTTGTAGCTATTCAGCCTTTAGCATCCCATACTTCTTTATCTCATCTATGACAATGACAATGGTGGCTTCATAGGGTTGCCGTGAGGATCAAATGGGATAATACACGGTAAGTTCTTAGAATGTCTGGCACATAGTAAATGCTCAACAAAAGCTAAGCTGTTATTTTACTTCTTGCCAGAGAATATAACCTTAAATTCTGTTTTCTCCATCTCTTAACAAATGTACAAATATAGGATATTCAAGGAAAATATTGTAGGAAAAATTCAAGGAGAACCGCTTGAAGGACATGCTGCCCATCCATATCTCTAAGTAAAGCCCTCATTACAAAGGCTGCATGCTTAGATCACACATTGTTTTGGGGGATGGGGGTTCTTTGTTTAATTGCTTTTACTAAGTTTAACTATGGCCTTAGTCATGTCCTAAGACACCATGAGAAGTCATTAAATATAACTCAGTACCTGAGGTAGGGATGGGAAAATGTCTGTTTCATCTCGCCTTGTCCTCTGACTAGATGAATTTCTCCTGAGCAACATTTTGTTGTCATTCCTTGGACATTTTGCTATGTTTAGGTATTGTATTTTCCTTTTGGTTTTAGTCACCAGTAAGCTCAGGGCTAAAGCTGTGCCTGCCTCTAGTACTATACAGGACATATTGGCATGACATCTGTGCCCTGGCTTTGTTTCCTTATCTATACTTGATTTGCCTATCTCTATTTTATCCTTTGGAATTTCATGTGTTTTTTCAGCCTCTTCAAATATATTTTGGATAGAGTCAGGGAATAAATGAGTAAATAAATAGATTAAATGATTTAAATCATATGAGGCTACAGAGAATTATCATATTTTAATAATTTAGTTTCTGGTGAGACAATCTCCTCTTAATTTGATTTATAGTTTGACATTAGGATAGAACATGTTTTCATTTAATAAATGTTTTAATAATCAGTCCTCTTTATCTTTCCATAAGGAGAACTTTTGGAAGATTATAGCTTTATGGCACTAGAATACTTAATAGAAACAAAACTTCATAAAATAGCACACACATCACAAAGGGAACATAAATCCCACCCAGTCTTATGAAATGTATATATGCCTGGTGATGCAGGTCTGTGTTCTTGCTGGATTGGAAGGAATGGAAAATTAGTCCGATGACCTCTCTAGGAAGAGAATGATTTAATGAAACCTGTGATGAACAATTTTTATAAAGTGAAACAACCTTTGACAACATGAACATGCACCTTCTTCCCACCACCATACTCCAACCTACCATGTGAAAACAGTTTTTAAAATCCAGGATTTTGTTCCTCGGGCTTTTTCAAAGTAAGACCCACCATTATAAATAATTCAAATTCAGAACTCTCAGCCTTCTCTGTAATGCCCAAATTTCTTTTTATGTGGATGTTGTTTCATTACGTGGTATGATTAATGTCAATGAAACAATAATCCCTCTGGGAATTACAAGGACAAACCCCTTTAGTGAGCTTTCAGAGTCTCGACATCTAACAGAGAGACACAGGCCCTTATCCTGAGGAGTGCTGACTGCTATACAACTGCTAGACCTGGTCAGCACTGCTGTCTTCACCAGTCTTCCTCTGGGTCAGTTCCCTGCCCAGAAGTCCAGGCAGTGACAGATATGGCCAGGCACTAAGTAGGAGGCTGCACAGGCCCCCACCCCTGCCCCACACTGCAGAATCTCCTTGCTGGGCTCCAGTGGGGAGGCACTTCTGCCCACAGCACAGTTCCATTAGCCTCGCTCTGCAGAGGACAACCATATGGCTCCCGAACTTCATTGGCGGGAGGGTCCCTGGGACCCTTTTTCTCATTCTTTCCTGAGTTTCTCATCATTTTCAGCATCTCCTTACTCCTTACTGACGTGTTATATGGGATCTTCTTTCCAATTCATCCATTCCCACCACATTCCCTTTCTTTCTCACAAAAGAGAACAATAACCATTACATTTTCAGAGGGCTTAGTTTAATTTTGAGGAAAAAAAATTAGACCATCTTCAAAAGGTGTCTATGGTCATGGAATCCTCACCATTCTCTAACTCAGATTTTTCTTAAAATTAAGAAGTATAAGTTTAAAATTTTTATGTTTTTCCAGTGATCAATCTTAGTGTCACTAAAAGTGGCATAACCTGATATCATGTGCCTACTGAGAAATGAATATGCCTATAGATTCGCCCATTTTTCCCTCCCTCCATCAGGGCATTATTTACATACTGTGAAAGGCAAAATAAGTAGTTCAATGAATTTTGAAAAATCTCTGCACCCATGGTACTGTCCGCAAATCAAGATATAGAACTTTTCCATCCCTCCAGAAACTTCCTTTATGCCCCTCTATAGTCAATCAGAGTTCCTTGTGCCCAAAATCACATGTTCTGATTTCTAACATCATTGATTAATTTTGCAGTTTCTTGAAATTCAAATAAATAGGATCATGTAATATGTACAATTTTGTGAATGGCTTATTTCTCTTGATATAATGCTTTTAAGATTTATCCATATTTATGTGTCTATCACTAGTTAATCCATTTTAATGCTAAGTAGCATTCCATTGTATGAATATTTTACATTTTGTTTATCCACTCTACTGTTGACAGATATTTGGGTTGTTTCCAATTTGGAGTGATTGTAAATTCAGAGAGATTGTAAAGCAAGCTATTATGGGCATTTTTCAAATAAGACTTTTTTGTGGCCATGTGATCTCATTTTTCTTGGGTATAAATGCAGGAGTGGAATTGTTAGGTCTGCTCTGTAATATTCCTGCCAAAAAATGTTTAATTTGTGTCAAATCAGGCCTATAGGCCCAAATTCCAGTTTACAAAAAACAGGGAACAGAAGAAAAAATTAAACCACCACTAGAAAATAATATGACACTTTATACAACAGTTGGCCTGCTCTCCAACAAGTCAGTATCATGTGAAAAAGGATGTGGAGGGGCATGGGGAAAGAAGGAAAGGGTAGTATTGGTTTTGATTACAAGAAATTTAAGAGTCATAATAGTCGAATGCAGTGTGTGGTCTTAACTGGATCCTGGTTTAAACAAACACAGCTATAAAACATATATTGGATAAATTAAGTATGACTTGGGTTTTATGCAATTTTAGGAAATATTCATCAATTATATTAGTTATAATACTGGAATTGTCATTATATGGAAATATTCTTATTAAACACTTATATTAAAATGTTTAGAGGTGAAGTGTGATGTCTGCAATTTACTTTGCAAAACTTCAGCAGAAAAAAGTATGTGAGGCAAATATGGCAAATGTTAAAAATTATTAAATCTAAGTGATGGGTACATGGGGGTGTATTACACAGTTCTCTCTCATTTTATTATGTTTAAAAGTCTTCATAATAAAAGGAGAAAAATTACTTTTGATAAGCTACGGTAATTTAATTTTTTATTTCTAGTCTGTTTTAATCTATAGAAAATAGGCCTTTTTATTTGTTCACTATAGTTCTCCTAGTTTAACTCAGTAGAGAGCCAGTGGGGCTGCAATAACATCTTAAAATAAGTTGCATTTAATGGATGCCCAATTTACAATATTATCCACATAATTGGCAATTTCTTAGAGCAGATCATTATCCAGTGTGCTGTGGCAAGTTTTGAAGCAGGGACAGACTGATGGATTTAGATTTCAATTCATAAAGCCCTTTACACAAGCTGCAGGAATTTGAAACATTAAAAATTTTCAAGCCATTTCTACCTGTTTCTCTTACATGTTGCAACACTGCAGAAAGTTTATTTCACACAAGCAATTTCTGTTCACAATATTCTAATTATGAGTATCAAACAGAGTTTCACCTTCCACCACCCCAGTGATTCATAGCATTCTTGTCAGCTAAGTTAAACTGTGTTTTGTCTGGTTAAAATGATTCGGTATTTTGCACAAACAGATCACAACTTCTTTCCTCCCCATTCATAATGGAAGTGTCTCTTGCTCCCCTCTGAGTGGTATTCATGCAGGTCAGCCTTTCTGCTCTCTTCACTAGCTGGTTTGACCTCTTTTCCTCAAATGTATTATCACTGTTTTACCACATTCTGCTATTTTAAATTAAGAGAGCCCCACAGTCAAAGACAGCATTACTTTTTTCCATCTAGTGCCTTCCTAGTGTTTATTGAAGAAAGACACTTACTAGTGATTAAAACAACGCGGATCTGGAGAAAGGGCATGATTTAAGATAAGCATGTGTTCAGGAACATTTTTAGGGCTCAGATCTTGTGTGCAGGTCTCTAGTGGGGACTGTGGAATATGGAACAGAGAGTGTAGTAGAAAGAATGGTGTAGACTCAAAAGACACAGACTATTGTATGAGCTTTTTCATTACCTGTTATGTGATCTTGGGCAAGCTATTTAATATTTCTTAGCCTCAGTTTCCTCAACTGCTCCGTGGGAAGTTCAGATCAAATGATTTCCAAGTTGTATAAGTTCTAATATTTAACAACTCAAAACATAAGCCATATAATACTGGCATTCAAGACTCTTATAAGTCTGTTATAGACAATAAGACATTAATTGTGCAAGTACTATATGAATAACTTATATATACTAGGAGAAAAGCTTCCAACCATTGTGAATATATTTGATTTAAAACTATTAAGCTCGTTTCTAAAAAGAGTTGGAGAGAACCAATTTTTCCAAGAAATGTTAATATAACATAGCCAATAAACACACACACACACACACACACACACACATACACACACAGTAATAAGAGAATGAGGATGGAGGCCCGATGAAAGATAATGAGTAGATCTGTTGGATTTCTTTAAACAGCAAAATATCCCTTAACAATTCGGGGGATTTAATCAGCAAGCAAGACCATGTCAAGTCGAATGCATTTTTGCTGAAGCACAGGTGGTAAAAATGGGATCAACCAAATTCACATTCAGCTATATCATCACAGCTACAGTTGCTTTTTCTCCATAGGGCTGCTTTCATCTCTCACCTATTTGTATTCACTAAGACTCTCTCATTGTCCTTAATTTTCCCCCAATTATTTTTTTTATTAAAAACAGACACAACAGATTAAGGATGTTAAGTTGAATAGCACAGTGCATTAGTCAAAACAGACTTTTGAAATGGCACACAATAATCCCCCAAGGTGGTTTGTTTTATCTCCTTTCAGAGCTGGGCTTCTCCCTCACTCCACCTTTCCTGTCTTAGTCAGGCTTTGTACCAACCAACTCCCCTTAGCTTGGACCAGGTAAGGTCGTCTAGGGGTGAAGCCCTAGTGAGGTGATGGGAAGAAGTACAGTCTGGCTTGAGATGGGGCTCTCTTGCGGTGCCATTTAGAGGTCATGGGTTTTACCCCAGTAGATTTTTATAGGTTCCTTCATTAAAAATTAAGATTCCACTACACTACAAAACAGATTGGCAAGCTGCTAGAAATTGCTATAAATAATTTATCAGCTCGTCCATTCTGATTTCTTCCTAATACTATCTTTGTTATTTTTAGCACAAAACAAATCATATCTAACTGTTGAGCTCAGCAGAGGTAGAAGAAAAATGTCACCAGTACACCACTTTACCGAATTAAGGGAAAGTATGTTAATTATCTTCATATCATATTATATTGATGAATGATAGGTAATACATGATTGAATTTAGTGGTTTAGAGCATGTACTTAACAAGAAAATTTCTTTTGAATTAAGAGAAAGCAGACTGTTGAAGCTCAAGGCAGCACTGGCTAAAATAGATGATCCCCAAATTATATGACTTAATTCAACCAACTTAATTGAGCCCTTTTATGGAGTATAAAATAAGTGAGTCAAATTCTTCTCCAAATAGACCTCTCAGTCTAGCAGATTGTGCTGAATAAACTGGCTGGTTGAAATACAAATTGCATAGTCCCATAAGCATGATACAATCTATAGAATAAAGGTTAGATCACAACAAAACCACTTAGCCTATACTGCAATTCCTCTAGGATTCTCAGAGTTGTTTGGAAATACACACTAAGAACAACTTTGTTTCCATGGGAAAGAGAATTCCTTATTTCAATTCAGGACAAAAGGACACTTCCTCCAGGGATGTTTCCCCTGGTAGCTGAGGCTGGAGCTAAAGAGAAAGGAGAAAAGCGAGGTGGCTCTGGGGCCAGCATGCATTCATGGTGTCCCCGTGGCGAAGGTAAGCGGCATGGGAGAACTCCAGTGATGGAGAGGAGTTCATCGGGTGGGTAAGTAGTCAGGGATAACTCGTGCTTCCCCAGCACTAGTCTGAGAGAGGGGTTTGAGAGGGTTACATTACTGGGGGAAAAATAGTGTTTGTCTGGCTGGGTCCCTAGCCACAGAAGAGTGATAACTCCCCCCTTCTCACTTTCAGGGTGTCTTGTGTGCTCTAGAATATAGGCCCCTCAGCCACACAACAGGTGTCGACAATGACTGAGCACACCCTGGGCAGCACGTCAGCTCCTCTGTCACTGTGATCCTTTTCTGCTTCTAGTACTGGCCACATGGGCCAGATCGTGCCAGGTAAATAATCGTCTCCCTCCACTGTGTAGCAAAACCTCTAACCCTTGCTTTAATTTGGCTTCTAGTAGCCTCTGAACTACAGAGACAAAGATACCAAGCCATGTTCTCCTACCTGCGTTACACTCTCGTAGGGGGCTCCCAAAGCAGTTCTGCCTTGCATTTCTCAGCATTACTCCGCAGTAATTCAGCTTACTTTAATATACCTTCCCTGGTGAAGTGGCAGTATGGAGCCTAAGCCAGAAAACTATTTGAATAAGACACAGAATGACGTACCGTTTTTGCTGGACCCATCCTGTGAACTTCATTCTCCTGGCTTGTGAAGTTTCTTCCCGTGAGCTTCCTCATTTTCCCCCTAAGAGATCCCAGATGGCCTGTCCTGCCATCTAGGCCAGGAGTATTCAGCTTCTGCCAGGACCCCAGTTTAAAATGAACTGTTTATGAGTTGGTGTTTATAAGTCAAGGGATTTCCTTCATACAAGTATTGCATGTAAGAATTACAATGTTCAGAACATAAATTGACTTAAAAATGCTTTGACTGTTAACATATAATCATATTCTAAACTCCCTGGAGCACAATTTTATGAAGTTGTTACAGTTTTCTCTTCTCCCAACTATTTCTAAGTCTTACTAAAGAGGACAGAATGGGTCATTTGGGGAACTGCTGGGAGGGATGGAAAGAGAAAGAGTGCTTCTAGAATGTCTTAAAATGTGACAAAGAGACAGAAAGTGGCGTAAAACCAAAACTGCCTTAGAATCATTCTACCTACAGCCTACTGGCACCAAGAGGAATCCCAATGTCTGTGTATGTACAATCACTTCAGCATGGATCTTAATAATAACGAACACTGGCATAGTGTTTGCAGTTAATGAAATACTAGCACATTCATTATCTCATTTAATCCTCACAATAACTCAGTGAAGTGCCTTATTATTCCCAGTTGACAAATGAAAAATTGGAGCTTAGAAAGACTAAGTGATTTGTTCCAGATTTTCTAAAGTAAGAAGGAAAGCTATGACCCAAACCCAGGTTTTCTGAGTTTAAATCCCATTCGCACGTACTGCTCGACTGTTCATTCACGGACATTCACTCCACAGGCTCTCATCAAGGGCTGACTACTTAGTGCCCGTCACTGTCCTAGACTTTTAGGGGAAGGATGTACCAAGATGAATGTCTTCAGAAAATTGTTTTTTTTTAACTTAACTTTTTATTTGGAAATGATTACAGATTCACAGGAAGTTGCAAAAGAAAGAAAAAGCTCAGGGAAATTTTGATCTAAATGGGAAAATAATGCTTATCCATAGATGTCTAAAATGCAGCACAATGATAATTGAGGGTCTGTGGGAGAACTGGACAGGGGTGATCACATTTGGGGAACTGGGCAAGGCTTCCTGGAAGAGGGGGCATTTGGACTGACCTGGAAAGATGAGTATGATTTCTGTAGGCAGACACAGAGCTGGAAGGGAAAAGCATTCCAGAGGCAGACACTAACTTGGGCAAAGATACAGAGATGGGAAAGTACAGGGTAGGTTTAGGAAAATAGAAAATATCCAAGGGGGAGAAAAAAATATATTTTTAATAAGTTCAAGTTCCAAGCTATTCTCTCTGATGTGTTCTGTTTAAAGGTCAACATGAATGGAGAGAGATGGACTTATCCCCTTTTCTTGAACATCCGCAGGGGTGGGCTCAGAACTCTCTTAGCCCTGAGAAACCACAGCTTTGTATTTCTCTGGTACAGAAATCCAAGAGGACTTTCATTTGTAGAATGAAGATGGTATTCTCAAAGTTTTTCCTAGAAAACCGATAAAGTGAGACTGAGCAGATACTTAGTAAACTAAGTAAAAATGGGTCTCTAGAAGGCTGTTTCTCCATTTTCTAATTCAGACAGGCATATTTCCTGTCTCCCCACTTACCTACATACTCCAGCCTTACACCAAAACAGATTTAAGGTTCTTGCAATAATGCACACAATTTAGCAAGACAGGTTAAATTAAAAATAAGAAAATGAGGCAAAGGTATTTATCAAAAGGATACTGTGCAGACAGTGTTCATTCCATTACTCAGAACCCTTTCTAAGAGCAGCTAGGGGAGACATTTCTCTCTGGTCTCATTATCCGTATTTTTGTTTTGTTTCAGTAATTGGTTTGTTTTTGCTTTCGTGTATATGCTGAATCTTGTAACTGACGATGCTTCCCTCTTTTTATTGGCTGCTTTTCCAAATTTGTGCCTCACCTTTTGGAAATACATAAAAGATTTCGTGACTTGAATTTTGTGCATCGGTCTCACTTCTGGCTCTATAGCCATGAAAAACATTTTGCCCTCTGATCAATGTAAAGTTAGAAATATAGAAATGATTCTAACTTACCTGTGTGGGTTTTTTACTTAAGAAAATTTGCAAGAGTGTTTTCAAGCAGGACAAATATAATTTCACTAGGAAAATAGAATTTGGGTATTTGCACTATGAAAAGTTGTAGGTGAGCCAGAAAATGGCAAATCCATTGTGTCCCTTTTTAAAAAGAGTCAATCTTTTTGAATATTCCCCAACAATTCCCCACCCACATCTCTGCTTTATCCTGAATAGTCTTCAAATGAGCATTTGGGAAACAAGTGTTAATAATAAAACAAGTCTTTTCAGGCACTTTCACACACACAACACCACTGTCAGATTGATTGTCTTTATTTATTTATTTATTTATTTATTTTATTTTTTTTTTGAGACAGAGTCTCACTCTGTGGCCCGGGCTAGAGTGCTGTGGCATCAGCCTAGCTCACAGCAACCTCAAACTCCTGGGCCCAAGCGATCCTCCTGCCTCAGCCTCCCAAGTAGCTGGGACTACAGGCATGCGCCACCATGCCCGGCTAATTTTTTCTATATATTTTTTAGTTGTCCAATTAATTTCTTTCTATTTTTAGTAGAGACGGGGTCTCGCTCTTGCTCAGGCTGGTCTCCAACTCCTGAGCTCAAACAATCCGCCCGCCTCGGCCTCCCAGAGTGCTAAGATTACAGGCGTGAGCCACCACGCCCGGCCGATTGTCTTTAATAAAATACTTTTACTACGTACATTACATAGCACTGGCTCCATAGAGGGCCAAACCACAAACCTTGCTCAGAGTAGGTACGCGGTAGCTATTTGTTAGTTATATTAATGTGTGTGTGTGTTCATTTACCTTGGAGCCCCTGAGGAATGGATTTTTGTATTGCAAACAAATTACAAATATTTATTTGTGATCACTCGATGTTATCCTGATCTTGTATACGGCTATAGTTGAGCCTAGTTACACAGCAAGCAGAAGCTTTCTTTTAATCTGATGAGCACTGTAGCTTTGATAAGTTTAAGTCCATCCTTCCTGCTACTTTTGTTTTGCTGTAAGCACTGCCTTGTCTATGGGCTCTTGATAATCAAGTATTTATGGGTCTTGCATCAAGGAAAAGAGCCACAGATGCAGCTTTCCCATTTGCTCCACCACGCTACCTGTTCCAGGGTGTGGAGGAGAGGGAACTGGAACCCACAAAAGGCTTCAGCTCTGGCTGCCTCCCTTCACCTGTTCAGCAGGTGGGCCCCAGGTGAGGGCCAGACTCCTGGGTTCAGCAGAGTTACTCTGCTCCTTTGTTTAATCACCAGTTGCTTTCTCTGCCTGTTTGTTTTTCTGGTTTGGTTTCCTGTCCTGTTCATTAGTCAGATAGTTCTTCCTTGTTTGTTCTGTCTCTGTGTATGTTTCGGCAGGTTACCTCGCTCCTCAGCACCGGAAGGCTAATGTCCTTTGTTCCTTGTCATCTGCTTTACAGTGGTGGCAGGGAGTTGTTAGACACATATGGATGTGTTTGGTGTACCTGGAGAAGGTTAAAGAGTTACCTGAGTATGACAAGTTTGTAGGAATGACCAAATCCTTGGTAAAGGAGCAATTCTTACCTTCCTCCTTGACCCCTCACTCCTCAAAGGGATTTCTAAAGAGAAATCTTGGGAGTGGGAGGTTGACACTCTGAAGTGCTAGCTTGGTTATGTTTTGTTTTGTTTTTTAACTTGTTAATACAACATTCTTTTTACCAAGTAAATATATACTTGCAGTGTTTAGAAAGTCACACACAACAGCAAATTGGTGTAAAAAACTGCCCTCTGAAAAAAAATTCTTTTAACCAACTGCAAAGGGACTGAGAGAGATTTTGGTGGTCTCAGCTGACAAACATAGAATCGTTTGTCAGTAGTAAGGACCATTGTCTAATACGTGATCATTTCTCAAGTGCTGGGACACAAGAGGGGGATGAAAGGCTTTTAAAGTTTCACCATCTGTTTTTTGAGCTTGTTTTAAATTTAATTTGAACAGATCCAGGCTGCTCAAATCAGAAAATTGGCCCACAAAAGTGTTTTCATTATTATGGACCCCCATTTATTTTAGAATTTTTAAGTATTTAGAATCATTCTAACAGACTTAGCAATGATGCACTTTGTATAATCTAAGGGGAAAAGAAAATCCGTAATTTTGAATATAAAATGAAGCTATCAAAATGCTTAGGTAAAACTGCTTCCAAGTCCTATACGTAGTAACCCAAACTTCCCATGTCATAGAAAAATCACTTGAGAAAAATGTAAAAATCCCATTCCTGGGATCCCATTCTGTTGTGGTAGGGCCGGAGTGGGGACAGGAAAGCCATATTTTATCGAATGCCCCTCAGATGATTCTCACTATCAGATAAGCTTTGGAAACCCTGCTTTTGAGACTTCCATCAAAAATGAATACATAAATTACAAACCAGTATCTTCCACTGAGAAAACCAACTTCCCTCTGCCCCAACTTTTACCAGTTAGGCAATATCAGGAAACTTCTTGCAATTATTGATTATACCTGAAAGTAACTGGGTGAAACCAGTTACAATTTAACTTCACTTGAAAGTAAAGTAAAATTAAATTCCCAAAGCAAACATCTCTTTAACACCTCAGTGTGCAAATAACTGCCCTAGGCATGCTGAGGATTAATAAAAATGTCAGATGTAGTTCTTGCCCTTGAAGAGTTAATAATCTAATGATACAGTTGAATTTATTTATTTAGTATTTCTGAAGAATTTTGAATAAAATTTTACTGACTTATTCTTAATCAATATATACAGAGTTTCTATTCAATGCCTGGCATTTGGGTCGGTAAATCAAAAAACGTCTCCCCTGTCCTCAAGGTGCAAGAATGGAGAAAAATCAAGTAAGCTGACAAATGACAATGCAGGCGTTACCTGCTAGGATAGAGGCAGACCTGGAGTGCTGCGAGAACACTGAAGAAGGGTCCCCTGACCTAGCCAAAGGGGTGTGTGTGTGTATGTGGGTGTGTGTGCATGTGTTTTGGGGTATATGGGGTATAATCGGGGCCTAATGGGTAAATAAAAATACTGAGGTAACACAGTCAGGGAAGAGTGTTACTAGTAATAGGGCACAGTATGTACAAAGGCGTGGAAGCAAGAGACCTGTGCATTGGGTGGTGCCAAGTCGTTGAATGAGACCAGAGGCACATTCCTCTGACTTAGGAATATTGATACAAAACCTCATTCTAGTATTTAGATATTATCTAGTATATTATCTAGTATTAGCTATTAGCCTACTTGGGAGGGGGCCAAAACAAACCAGACTTTCCCTCATCAAAAAAAGTTGTCTGTACATTTGTATGCTACTATGCCAGGATTTAAATCCATATTGGAATTTTGTTGTAAAGCTGCTGTTTTGAACAAGAAGGTACATCTAATAGAGTCAGGATTGAGGGGACAGAGGGAGAAAAAGAGAGAATGCAAATCACATAGTCTCACATCTCCAGAATTCAAGTCATTTTACTACTTCTGTGCTTTAAATGAGGTAGGTACTAAAAGTAAATTTTCTCCGTAATCATGAACGATATGAAATTACATTTGTACAACGGTCTACTAGTTGCTGCTAAACAAAGTTTTATTTTCTTTTATATTTAACAATTTCTATATAAACTTGTTTTACCGATGAAACCAACATTCACTTAAACTTCACCTATGTCCAGTCTTTCTCAATTTTTTTCCTTTTGAATCATTCATGGTTTTAATTAGAGGAAAAGCAAATGAATAAATGTCCGAGTTGGAAATGACTCTAATACAATGTTAATCCATAGTCCTACAACGTTGTAAAAAATCCAATTTCATTATAATTATTTTATTGATTTACAATATATTGAAGTAACATAATTTTTCAATATGAAGTAAAAGAGTTTATGAATAAAATATTTTAGTACAATTAAAGGTTTGCGATCGTAAGTTTGTAATTGCTAACCATAATTTATAGCTATAAAATATGTCTAGAGATATCTGTCTATAGTTGCCCTGTTCTTGTTAACTATACATAATATGCCATAAATCACCTTCTAAAAATTAGAGTCAGAGACTTGGGTCTCTCCCAGAAAGCTGCCTGGGGGAAGCTAGTAGAATGATGTACTTTTATTTCAGTAACATTCAATCCCTGTTGTAGACAGCATCATGCTATTTCCTTTATACAAATCAGACACAATTCCTGCTGCAACGGATGTCTAACAAAAAAACAATATTAATACATCCCTTTGGCTTTTTTTTCAATCATGAAATCAATCAAACATTTGTTGAAATACTACAATCGAGAACAAGATCAACAAATATTTACTGAGCCCAGTAACTGTTAAAAAGGCCTATATTCTCAAGGATCTTACTATTTAGTGACGAGTTAGCACTATAATCAATGCACTGGGAAGTTTAGAGGATATGTAAGACGGAGTCCTATTTTTAAAATGCAAATAACCTGGTTGGGAAGATCAAACCACCACACATGAAAATATTAGAGAAAAATAAACTGAGCACTGTGCGGTTTTGGATACTCTGGAGCGGACAATTGCTGTTGGTGAGTTGTAAAGACTTAAAGCTAGAAACGTAGGCTGTGGAGCTGGATCACAGAACTTAAAAGTTAAAAAGCAGCGCTTATTAGCAGCAGGGAGCAACGATGAGTTCCTGAGTATGGAACGACACGGTGAAATTGCACTTTAAGATTTTTAGGTCTTCAATTGTATCCTCCCACCTCTCACTCATCTGGGAGCTAAGTAATAGTATAAATTATGTATCTCGAAAATTGTCATCTGATCTAACTAATGGACTGTGTCCCTGCTCCCTGCCTTCAAGTAGTGTAGGATTTTATACCTTGGACTCATTTACACATGGTGAAACCCATGGCTCGTAGGATTAAAGTCTAAATAAAATAGGCCTGAGGTGATTATAGACCTCAGACAGATAAGCTTTGATCTACTAAAGACAGCTGCAATTAGCGATATTAGCCCAAAACAAGAAACCTGTTTGTTTCTATAATCAACCTGTCCCTTAAAAAAGGTTGATAAGTATATAAAATGTGTGCCAATTCTTCCTAACGCCCAGGCCCGGGGCAGGCATTACTAATTGATCACAGAGTTCTTTCTTGCTGTGTTCTGATTGGCCTCACGAAATACTTCTCGAAAGTTCTTTAGGAAGCTTCTGCCAATTGGTTGCCCAGAACAAGGGGTGAAGATAAGAAGTGTTTATTGCTCTACACTAGCAGGTAACTTTGCCTCAAATAATGTTAATAATTCACCCAATTAACTGTTTCCATTTACTGCAGTGTCTTTCTTTTAAACCACAGTGTCTTTATGTCCCTTGGTTTAATATTTAACACTAGAAGACAGGGTTGAGTGGTTCTCAAAATTTTGTCATCCATAGATGCAGTGTAATAAAAAAGAGTGATTTGTGCCACCCATGCAGTTCATAATTCAGGTAAACAGACACAAGAGATCTAAAAGCACCTTAGTGGGGAACTCCTTAGAATGGCATCTGCCTGACAAGGGGACCTCAGCAAAAACCAATCTTCTCCTGTCCTTCCAGGGTCTGCGGAATGGCCATTAGAGAAGCATAAAATGCTTCCTTGACAGACAGACTGTTGAATGCTGAAGATGATGATAATAGCCAAGACTTACTGAGTTTTTACCATGTGCTACTCACCAAAAAGCCTTCCCAACATTATCTGATGTAATCCTCACTGTAACTCTGTGATGCAGCCATTATAGGCCTGTTTTACAATCAGGAAATCGAGGTCCAGAAAAATTAAGCAACTTCTCCAAGATCATACAACTATTAAGTGGCAGAACCATGGTTTGGACTTAATTCTGCTTGATTCCATTATTAGCACTGTTCAATACAGTAGCCATTAGCCACATGCGGCTGTTAATTGCTTGAAATGTGGCTAATTCAACTAACTAAAATTTAATTTTGTTTAATTTAAATTTAAATAGCCACATGTGACTAGTGGCTACTGTACCAGACAGCACAGGACTAGACTATGAACTCCATGAGGGCAGGTGCCACATGTTTTGTCAATGACTATATCCTCAACATTTAGCACAGAACTCTTGTGTATATTTGATACATGATAATATTTTTGAATGAATAAATAAGTTTATAATATGTGTACATAATTCATGTAGAAATCTTGTCCATAAAATAGCAACTCATTGGAAAACTCACTCAAGTTCTTCATGCTTTGAGACCCACCATCATCACCATGATAAAATAGGATAATAATGAAGAGAATATTATTTATCTACCTCAGTATATGAGGAAAAATTAATCAAAATAAAACAATTTTGTGAAGAATATTTTACCTTCAAATCATTGATCAGCCAGAATACAAAACCTAATTCTATTCATCTTTCTCAGCAAATGAAAAAAATAGAGAAGCAAGTGATTTGGAAGTTATCTGCCTCTTTTCCAAATGTAGCAGAGAATCATTTCTCTCAGTAAATGCTTGTAAGTGTGTCAATACCCACCACTGGAACCAAAAGGAAGTTAAGATGTAGTTTAAGGGGTCAGTTGTAGTGGCTGACACCTGTAATCCCAGTACTTTGGGAGGTCGAGGCAGGAGGCTCACTTGTGGCCAGGAGTTCAAGACCAGCCTGGGCAACATAGTGAGACCCCCATCTATATAAAAAATTTAAAAAATTAGCTGGACACAGTAGAGCACACTTGCTTGTAGTCCTAGCTACTCAGGAGGCTGAGGCAGGAGGATCACTTGAGCCCAGGTGTTCCAGGCTGCAGTGGGCTATGATTGCACCACTACACTCCATCAAGACTCCATCTCAAAAAGAAGCAAAGGAAAGAAAATAAAAAGTATGTGAATTCCAAAAGCATCCCTTAAAAAAAAATGCAATGCATTTTTTTCCTGCATGATGCCAAACTGCTAGATATATTTTCTCTTATAAAATATGTAATCATTTTACAGATAGCTTTAATAAAATATTTTTACATTTTACTTATGTAAAATAAGGTCCATACTAATGTGAGATGTTACTTGGGTGGTGACTATTGATAGCTATTTTATTCAAGACAATTTGCAAAGGTTCTATAAGAAGCTTTATCAGATCTTCTTAAAGCAAGAAGATAGTCTCCTGATACTTCTACCTTTGGGCAAGTTTCTGTGAAATTGGTACATTCCATTCCAAACTTTAATGGACATAAAACCACCCAGGAAGCTTACTAAAAATGCAAACTCCAGCCACCACTCACAGAGATTCTGATTCATGAGGTCTTGGAAAGGCCCAGGAATATGTATTTAAGCAACCTTGATAATTTTGGTCCATGAACTACACTTTTGGGAAATACTGCAAATTCTTCTACAATAACTCTACTAAGGGAGCGGGGAAAAGATTTACTTGATGGAATGTCTCCTTTCTCAGGAATCATGCAGAATTGATATGCTTGGGTCAGACATACATTGTGGACTGCTTTGCTACATTGGTTCCATCTCTCTTCTTCCCACCACCACCATTTTGCAGTTTGGGAATCATTGATCACTTACCTCCAATTCTAAAAGTAAGCACTGAATTGCTAATCAGCTTGAGCCCATGCCAACATGACCTAAGCTGGTCCTATCAGAGTGAAATCCGGGACTTTTGATGGTGGGGAGAAAGACACTTTATCTCTCTCTTTCTAGCAGTTTATGGGAAAGAATGCAGTCTTAGGGACTATTGGCAGCTGTCTTGCAACCATGTGGGAAATCAGCCTTGGGATAAAATGAACACCATGAACAAAAAGCAGAGCAAAGAGATAGACAGGGTCATAGGGGCATTGCTGAGCTAGATCAAACCAATCTCGAAGCTTACCCTACCTCTAGATTTCCCCATTTTATAAGTCAACGCATTCATCCATTGTTTTAAACAGTTTAAATTTCCTGTTATTTGGAACATAAAAAAGCCTAATTGATACAGGTTGCTGTTTTCAATTTTATATACCCATTTTCCTTTCTTAGCTTTGATCTCTGTGTCTCTAAGATGTTGTTTTGCCATTTCTTCTGTAATATCTTTTTAAGCATTATGTAAGGACAAAGGTAAATGTCTAAGTTCTCACCATTCACTCACCCCACCATACAATTGCTACTAATGCCCTTGTGATTCCTCTTCTTCACCTGCCACTTTCTCTTCTCACTGGAACTGAGCCCTCAGATATACAAGTAGTTCTACCTCCTGGTAAAAGAGAGCTATTAAAGACCCTTTGACTGATTTAATGGAGTCCATATCTTTATAAGAAACTGTCTTTCCAAAGGCTTGATGAATATAGTAGCTCCCTCTCAAAAGCCTCTGTGTCCTTTTATTCTTGCTTCCCTAGGATTTTTAGGTGCATTTCAAAAGAATTTAGATATTCTTCCTCATTTGGTTCTTTCATGAAATATCTTTTCATATTTTGTCTCGTCACAGTAGAAAAAGATGAAGATGCAGAGGAAACCATAGTGGACATCCAACAGAAGTTAGACAGCCCCTTGCAGGGGCTGTAGGGGAAGTTGAATAGATGAGGCCACCAAAGATAAACCCTGGGCTGCCAATTCATCTGCACAAGAAGAAGCAATTGTGGGATTCTGTGCTCTGAAGACAAAAAGCAGAAAAATCCACTCTTTCCATTCCCCCGCCTTCATTTAAGGAGATGAGAACAAATGAAATTAAAAAGTCCATAGCAGAAACTAAATCTAGGAAATTTGCATGGTAGAAAGAAAAAAAAAGCCAAATGGAATTTCAAATCATTTTTTCACAGCTTTGGGAATACAGGTGGAAAAACTTTTACTAAAACCCCCTTTCTAATTACTTTGTCATAGGACAAAGTGGAATTGAAACAACTAAGGCTTATAGAATACTTCCATGACTCTCTTGTTTCCAAAGGAAAGACCAAGGAAATCAAGTGTTCATCTAGAGAAATGTTATCACCAAACTTATTTGTTTGTCTATTTATTTAGTTGTTGCTGTCTGATTTATCACTTGTATAATGTTAACATTCTTTCAAAATGGGCAGATGGACCTCATTCAAGTTCTGACAGTAACTCTTTGTTATTGGTACAAATGGCTTCAGAGGTATTTAATTACCATTAGTAGTCATCCATTTGCTCCTAGCTGGTGACATTTGGAATAGTAAGCAGGTAGCATTCTTTGTGTCCAGTGAGTTCATAGAAAGTTACACCTACTTTTGACAACAGACTCAAGCTTAGTTACCATTAACCCCTCTTCAGTTACTGGATGATGTGTTTGAACAGTATGAATGATTAATGAAGGCTAAATAGTCCAGTTTCTATCTTAAAACCTTTTTGTTAACTGCCAGAGAGCGGGGCGACTGGCAAGGTGAGTTGAGCTCAAGCAAGTATTTATGCAATCCATTGCTTGTTCTCTGAAAAAATTAATTTATCAGCAATTTATTTTCAAACGATGTCATAAATTAGAAATTCTCATCCTGTTGCCTTTTCCCTTTCACAGACCAATGCCAGGGACCATGATTTTTGCCAGCCTGACATCAGAAAGTGGATTTTGATTGAACGTCTGAACTAAGTGCATGATTGCTTTCTCTCAAGAAAACTAAGATAAAATATTGTCAAAGGATAGCATCCCATTAAAAATTTCTTGAAAGTAGCCTCTGAATTTTCTTGCAGCAACTTCTAGGATTGTTCTTGGGGAAAGGCCAACATATTATCCACTAAGTTGAGAAGACTACTTATGTCTGGCAGCTCGTTAGAGATAGGTGGGTGTGTAAAGATGCTCAGGACATTTGCTAGTTGATCTCTGAGAGGCATCCCTATAGTTAACTCCTCCAGAGACATTCTTTGCAAAAGAGATTATGGAATAGGCCAGGCAAAGCTGGAAGCTAGAAGAAGACAGTTTAAAAATTCATGCAGTGGACCAAAAAGGCAAAGATAACAGCTGACTCCAAGAAAAGGAAGCTCACAGGGGAAGGAAGCAGGATTCGTAAGGAGATAAAACAGTCCAGAAATGTAGTTTAAGCACACCATTATATACATACTTTTAAGCAAACTTTATATGCATTTGCAGAGGTTTCTTTGGCTATACCTTAGATTTTGTCTTCTTCATGTTTATAATTTTATAGTATGAAGGGCATCACTTATGATACACTTGATCATCCAAACAGCCCAGAACTTAAGATCCATAGCAAGTGACATAGGCACATCTACCCAACAGCCCTTGTAAAAAAACAAACAGGAAAAAAGCACAGTTATTTCTTGCTTAGTGTTCTATTAGTGTATACCCTTTAAGAATTTCCAAATAAAGTACCTCAGGGTATTTTTAATTAATTAATTCTACAGTAATTTTTGTAATGTGCTTTGTCTATCATTGTTATCCATTATGCATTTTTAAAGCCTAAGAATTTCCTTCCAAAGACAAGAAAGTGAGTAAAGTGAGATCTGGACTAGATTATCCAAAGAGAATTCATAGGCCCACCTCATCATTTATTGATTCAACAAACATTTTACTAAGCACTTATTATGTGCCTGGCAGTGTGCTAGGAACTAGGGATACAGAGATGTTTAATATCCAGCCCTTGCCCACAAGGATCTCACTGTCTATTTGGACAGACAAGTAAAGACAATAGCAACAGCTTGTAGATATTAATAATGCTTGACACAGCTCAGGGCATGCAGACAATGTCCAGGAACAACACATTGTAAATGTGTGGTCAGTTAGAAAGAGGATTTTGCAGAACCAGCAAGTCATATAAATTCTGATGAAGGCATGATAAGCCTTCAGTGTGGGAATTGTCACCCTGGAGTGGATATGCAGCTGACTAGGACAGCTCATAAGGCAGGCACGAGGGAAGGAATTTCCTGGGTCACACAACAGCTAAAAGGGATATCTCGATACTGCCCAGACTCATCCTGGTCTCCACGGGTCATTCTCAGCCAAGAAGGCCCACTCTGTTCACAATGTACCCAGGGAAGGAATAGCCGAGCTCCTACAGGTAGCAGACAGCACTGAACACTTTCTCGCTTCATGCTGCATCACTGAGGTGAGAGCAGCGTGTCTTCTTCTGGCTTCTCCCAGGACCATTCAACCCAAGTGACCAGCCACGTAGGCTGCTAGATGCCGTTCATCAAGTTTGGGAGTGGGATAGCAGTGGCAGAGGGGTGGTGGCAAATGGCTCCCGACTTTACCTCCCTGGCAGCCGCTAATTGGAGATGGTGGCAGCAGCAAGGAAAGGAGCAAGACTGGCTGAGCATGTGCAGTGGCAGGGAGGAGTGTGGGCCACCCGGAAAGCAAAAAAGGCACACCCATTCCAGCACGTCTATGGCCTCTAGTTGGACAATTTTGATTTGGGCAGAGGCCTTTGTCTCATTGGCTTCCTCTATTAGATGCTTCAACATGAGTTCTTAAAATAACAGATGATCTCACCAGCAGAAGAAATCCCTTTAAAATCAAAGAAGGCTTGAATCTGGATGCAAACATTTATCCAATACCATCAACTTTAGTTTGGGGCTGGATTATGAAAAGGGAAAATTTCTGGCAGGAACAAGTGAGTGGGTTATAAATAGAACGGCTCAGTACTCAGAAATACTACTAGCGGGACAGAGGGCAAGCCTAAGGAAACAAGAGTTTCCCCGGTGGCTTGCAAAGGGAGAGCTTGAGCCTGGCAGAGTGTTTACCTGGTGCGTCCCCAGTGCCTAAAGAGTGCCTGGAGCAAATGGTTTCAGCAAACCTGTGTTCAACTCCTGTTTCCATCTCTAACTGTGTGACTTGCAGAAAATTATTTATCCTCTTTTAGGCCTCAGTTTCCACATCAGCAACATGGGAAGAGGAAGAAAATAAATAACTTTCTAGGAATGTGAGAATTAACGGAGTAATCTATGTCAAGTATTAGGACAGTGCTTGTTATTATGTAAGTATGATGTACATGTTCAGAAAATGAGCTGATGAGATTGCCAAACTTCACAACCACCTGTGACGTGGGTACTGTGACCTCGAACTAATAGATGAGAAAATTGAGAGTGAGACGCTCTGGTTAAGTTACAGATGGTCACAGAGTATAGGATAATGGGTCAGTACTTGCACCAACGTCTAAATGGCTGTGTAGTCTCTATTCTCCTCCACTGATTCCATGCTGCACTGACTAATTTTTACTTAAGCTGGTCCTCTTGCTTTGTTTGTATGTAAATGTGTTTATATTTAAATATAGCCTTATTTATCCAGAAATTCTGCTTTGGTCTACAATGATAAAGATCTATAATTCTGGACAACTCTAACATGTCTAATTTCTTTCTGTGAACATGCCCAGAGTGTCTCAGTAGCAATCCTTGGGAGACACTTAAAAGAATTGCAATAACTGGACCCGTCTGGCCAATTATCAGGGACCCACAAGACTGGTTTTCAAGGAACCAATTCTAAATAACGGTAACTTTATTTCAGTGATTTAGGCAATGCACACAGACCATAGAACATGCAGGCAGTAAAGGATGGCAAGATATGTTTCTGGCTTGGCCAATTTTTATTCCTTTCTGCAAGGTTGGATTCATTCCAAACGGCTGCTACTTTCTGTGAGGAGGACCGACGGACCAAAGAGAGGACATTCATCAGAACCTATCCAAAACAAAGGGCTCCCTCTGCCCTAAGTCCCTTAAGCTTCTCAGAGGAAAGGTATTACAGGTAAAATATACATTTAGTACTAAGCCTTTGGCCTAGCACAATCACGATAAACAAGCTCATCACTTTCCTGTTCCACTGACCTTTGCTGTTTTCTTTGAGATACTTGTTTCCTCACATGCCTTGGGCAATTTCAGCTTGTCTATAAACTCTCTTAGGCAACAGTTTTTTGTTTTATTCCTAGCTGAATCTCAGTTTTGTTGAAAGTACATGAAATTTGTATCTGGGAATATGTTTGGGGCTGCAAAACTAAAAGTAGCCTAAGTAAAAAGGAAAATATATTACTTGACACAACACAAAGGCTGGTGCTAGGGAATTCTTAGGCCAGTGAATTCAGCAATTAATGGCACCATCATAGATCCAGGTACAGTTCACCTTTTTTCTCTCTTAATGTCAGCAGTTCAGTTATGTCCCTCTTGATTGTAGGTAAATATGGTTTCCAAAGGCCAAAGAGTGTCTCTCTTACTTGGGTCCATTTTTTTGAAAAAAAGAAGAATCTTCCCAGAAGCCCCCTCAAGTTTCCTTGGCCAGGTTTGGGTCACCACCCACTCTTAAACCAACCACTGGCCAGAGGTCACTAGGCTCCTCAAGATTCTTTTCCCGAGGATGGTAGGAAGCCCCAGCTCCACGAAAACACACAGCTGCCCAAGACTTTGTTCTGTGAACAAAGAAGAGCAGCAATGGACCTTGAGTAGGAAGCCGATAATGTCCGCCATGATATTTGAATTCATACAGATCTGAGTTTGAATCCAAGCTCAACATTTATAAATGTAGACAGTTTCACCTCTTGAAATTTTAGCATACTCACCAGTAAAATATGGTTAAAAATATCTACTGTAAGGGTGGTTGGTGAGGATTAAATGAGGTAATGTTTGTGAGAGGCATAGCACAGAACATGGCACCTGGTAGTTACTTAATGCCTACTGGTTTCTCCTTTTTCTTTTTCACCTCTTTTTGGAAAATTGTTAGCATACATGTTTCCATTAGAGGATTTTCTCTGTTCTCTTCATATCTCAGTGCTCTGTCACTCATTCTCCTGCCTTTTCTCGTGATTTCCGGTTTCACAACACTATTAGTAATGCTTTTCAGAATGTGATTATTACTTGTTATTAATATTACTATTAGAATAATTGATAAATGTGTAACATAAAATGATATTCACCCGAAGTTCATATCTGTTGTTGTACTTGACCCTGATAATGTGGTCAATTGGGGATGCTCCAATTAAAGGTAATAAACCAATTTATTTCCTTGTAATTTATTATGTTTAATAAGTAAGAACTTTCCCTGCACTTTGTCCAGTGAATATGCCCACACATTAATCTCGATCAATTGCCAGCAAGAGTTTAATGAGTGCCTTTGTTGGTATGGTTTGGATGCTCCTTTGCTCTATTTACCATTTGTGGAAAAATTTAAGAAAGGAAGATTCATGTATGTTGTCACTAGGTAAGATTCCTGCTGCCCTGAGAAAGAGATAAGTATTCTGTTTGCATAACGGAACACAAAAAGGGCTAATGAGGATGCATTAGTTCAGATTATTACTAAAAGACACATCTATTTTTAAAAATTAAAGATTATCTGTAACATGTATGAATAGAAACTGCTTCTAAGTGAATGCTAAAGAAAATATTTATTCTGCATTAGAGCAGAGCTGAGGGTCTCTTTTTACTTACTTACTGTTTCTAAACAGTTTTTTTCACATCCAAAGAGAAAATGCATTCATTCTTAATCAATCAACCAAGCCTGTACTAAGTGAAATGGAGTCAAGGAAGACCTGGTCTTAGCTCTTCAGGGCAAGAGTCCAGTGAGAGAGAGAAGACACAGCCAGTCAGCTCATGCAATGAAGGAAGGTCCAGCATTGTCACGTCTAGCTGGGGGCCTTGGACAAACTACCTATGTTTCATGGTCCCCATTTACAACACGAGTGATTTAAACTATAGAATGTCTAAAGGTGGTCAAATCGTAAAATGCTGCAGTTCTCAAAGTGTTCCAAAATCAATAAAAGCTGGAGTAGTCAGCAAAGATTTGCGAGGATGAGCTAGACTTAAGGTAGGTTTTGAAGGACAGATGGAGGGAAGCTTGAGAGAGAGGGGGAAGACACATTCAGGGCAGCAGGAATTACAAGTAACAAGTAATGACTTTGAGTCAGGAGTGTCATACTTGCCACAGTGAGGGAATGTGTTGGAAAATTGCCTTAGGAAATCCAGCTGGACGATAAGCACAGTGCAAGATAGGAGGCTCCCCAAATCTAGGCTGAACTTGTTGTCAGTACATAGATTTCTATCCTTCTTCTCATTTTTTTCATCTATTTTCTCTTCCTCCTCTTCCATTTCTTTCTCTTTCTTATCCTTATTTTCTTTTCCTTCCTCCTTCACTTGTCTTCTTCTCCATGTTCTCTTCCTTCTGATTACTATCATTTGTAGTTTACAAAGCACTGTTAGCTACATGATGCTTTTTAATCAGAAAATAATGCATGCCACTCACAGACTTCTTAGAATTCAGACTCTGGAGCTAGAAAACCTGGGTTTGAGAGCACGGTTATATCACTTACCAGCTGTAGGAACTTTGACAATTTCTTAACTGCCCGTGCTTCAATGTCCTCACCTACGGAGGAGGGCAATAATGATACCCACCTTTTAGAGTCGTTGTAAGAATTAAATGACTATTGAAAACCCAAGAACAGTGCAGAGCACATGGTAGGTCCTATGTGTGTTTCTATTATTTGGCAAAGACCTATTGGGCAATTTTCTGTCTTGCCTATGTGGGTCCTAATGTCTAAGTTTTTGTGTCCAACATCCACACTATGTAACCTGTTGTCAGCTTTTACATGAGAGAGTTGGAGCTCCCTCTGAGTTAATCATGCTAAAATTTCAAGAGCATTTAAAGTCTTCTGGGCAAAGCTGTGTCCTGAAGTTGCGGTCATTTTAATTGGTTTCACCTTCTCCGCCCCATGATCCAGAAATCTCTAATTGCACCATGGCAGCCTCCTGCTCCCTGGCACAGATCTGACTTTACCTGCTACTATTTAAATTTTATGAATCATGCTCCCTCTGTTTGAACTCCTGAAGCCTTTGAAACTAAATGAATAATTATCAAGATGCAATTGTTACAGTTTATAAAAGATGTTGTAAAAAGGTTTTTTTTTTTTCTTTTTCTATGAACTTTTTTTGTTGTTGTCTCCAGTTTGCAGTCATTAGCATAAAGAAAATGTCAGCCATTCCTCCAATGAAGAGAGAAGGAGATTCTTAGACTCAAGAAGCCTGACATTCCGTAAGCAAACATTCCCTCCTTCACAAGGCGATGAGAGTGTGCCATGGCAACCTCTTCCAGGAGAATAATTTTAAGGCTTGGCTTTAGTGCTCTCCCCCACACATTGACTTCAGTGGGAGTGCCTGGCAGGAATGTCAATGAGAAAACAGCGAGGGCAGGAAGTCCCCTGGTAACACAGTGAGGCTGTTTCTCAATGGAAAAGCATGTTCTTAGTAAAGAGCTCTTTCTCTGAAGATTGCTTTTGTTTTTAAAGATTGTACAATTGGTCTCAAGCCTTTGTTTTGGAATACCTCAAACAGAAGTGTCAAAAAATGGAGAGAACTCCTAATTTTCTTTGCCTCACCAGAAATTAAGTAGACTCAAGAATTCCTCAGGGTCTTGATTCCTCTGAATTTCAAATTTGTTTTCAGAGAAAACAAATGTTACTGGAAACATCTAAAATCAGAGATGCTTCATTGTTCTCTCTCAAATTTGGCAACTTAGAAATCTCATCTTCGAATGCACTTTTCTCAACTTAATTTCCCCATACTGCATGCTTGGTAGCTCTTCCATTTGTATATTTTTGGCAAAATAGTGCAGGGTCTGTTTGCCAGGACAGTTTTTTTTTTTTTTTTTTTTTGAAGACCCAGGTTCTTGCCATTTTAAGGCCAGGGGTCCCTGGATCAAAATGGAACCAAAGTTTCATTTGGCATCACTCAATCAACCTTATCAGCAGAGGCTGGGGATGTTTTTCTCTGAAATCAAGGCTTTCATCAAGACCATAGAGAAAAAAAGAACAACAACAACAACAACAAAAACACAGCACAAGTGAATCCTGTAATCTGAATTTGCAACATTTATGACCTGGAAACCAGTCCCAGGTTGACAGTAACAAATGACTCGTCTTCACTCCTTCAAAACCCACTGCTTGATATTTCCTCATCTCCCACGATACTTCTTGAAAATGGATTCCATTTGTTCTTCTTGAAATGTTCATGCATATGTCATGTCTTCCAAATTAACCCCAAGTTAATTTGGGCAAGAACCATGCAATGTCTATCTAGATAGTTTTAGGACTGGATTCTCAGGAAATACTTACTGAATGAACTTAGATCTTGTCACATCCTTTCAATTCAATCAACCCACATAAGGCAGCTGTGGGGGAATTTACCCTATTCTCTTTTATCCAAAATCCTTGAATGTAGCTGACATGGTTCAAGATTAATAGGTACATTGGACAGTTCTTCGGAGCCCTGTGATATTATCAGAATGTTTTTATTAGTACTTTGAGAGCTTGGCCTCCTAATGTTAACAGAACTTGGGTGGTAACCAAAAATTGCTAGAAAGATATCCCTTTGGAATAGTGGGTAAATGACAACCAATCAACCTTGCAACATCTCTGGATAATTGGTATCCACCCTGTCTAATTATTCCCATGCAAGGTGAAATATCTATCTTAAATTTCTGAAATGTAGCCTGAGGTATCTCAAGTAACAGTAGTTAGCCACTGGCTGGTCAACTACATAGGTATGTAAAACATATTGAGCTGTATTTCAGTGAGGCAATAAAAGGCATTATTTATTTTCAAACTTTTGATTAATTATATCTTATCAGTCCCTTTCTCAAGAAGACACCAATATGATTTTTTAGTTTAGACATCCTAACTTTGGTTCATTTTACATTAAATTAGACATTTTTAATATATAAGCTTTTGGAAATAATTAGAATTCACTTGTAGATTTTTTGCAATCAGAGTTTTTAAAATTACAGTATATAATTACAATGTACTATAAGAAACTGTCAAGTGGATAACCTTGTACACTAAAATGTTTTTGCTGTAAACAAGTCTATCCTTTGATGGAATATTTGTCAGCGCATGTATTCAAAGAAGCACTCTCAAGGCATGTGCTCAGAAGTTAGGAAATAATTATATTTCCAAACATAATCTTTTCTAATCATCCCATTTTGTTTTACTTAAAAATAACCTGTGGGGTTTCTAAGATAGGCACAATTATCTCTGATCTCACCTCAAAGGTACCATCCTTCCAGAAAATGATTTTGGAAGGAAAAAACAAATAAACTCATAGGTCGACTTTTCTTTTTCTCTCCCTGAAAATCCTCACTCTAATTACAAGTAAATACACTAGCAAGGAACGGTCTAAATTTAGCTCCTAGCTTTTTAAAGCAAGATAAGCTGGAAAGCATTGAATTTATAGTAATATTTAACAACTCATCCATGCAGTTTTAATACATAGTGATTTTCACTGGTATGTAGACAAGGCTCAGTTCAATGCAACAAACTTTTATTGAGCACCTAAATTGTTTTGAGGACTCTGCTAAGTTTTGGGGGCACCAGGGTGAAGATGATAAAGTTTTTGACTTACAAAGCTTACTCTCTGGGGGAGACAAAAACTAAATGAGCAAATCCAATACAATGAAATAAGTTATGCCCAAATTGACATGAGAACATGGAAGAGGTAGGGTTGGTGATACAGTTCTTAGTGCAGGCTTCTGCCATACGCAATGCCTGTGCTGACCCTTGAAGGAGAAGGTGGGAAAGGTGATAGAAGGAAAGAAAACAACGAAGTCAGTCTTGTGGTTTGGGGAAACAGTCCGGTGTTTCTGCAACAAAATCTCTTAGATTGGGGTGGAGTAGGGAATAAGGCCAACATATTTCAGGTCTCAAGGGATCTGTGTGCCATGAGAAAATAGGAAGTTTGCTTTGTTTCCAGTAAGAACTAGTCTCTGGCTATACCCTGGTCTTTTAGAAAGGTACAGCCATGGGGCCAATCCCAAGCTGAAGTGTTGAATGTTCCTTGAGAACACCTTTGTACTTCCTCCTTTAGTACTCAGAAGGCAACATATAAAATCCCCAGACTGTGCCTGGAAGCATGGGCCTTTCTTGCCACCATCCTGCTTAAGGAAAAATTATCAAGCACCTGCCACATTTCAGTTACTACACAGACAAATAATAAATGACTAGACCTTGGCCTCAAGGAACCCACAGTCAAGTATTTATTCTCAGTCCCATCTCCTCAGGACCCTGAGGGCACTCCAAGGTGGCAAGGAGCCAGGATGGCAAACAAAGCTATGCTGTGTTGACAGGAGAAGACACTTTTCTTGGTCCTTGCTCCCTTTCCAAGTTTTATCAATCAATCTATCTATGTATCTATCTAGTATCAGTGGTCTTCCTAAAGACACCGCCCCGTCTTCAGTCTAACTGAAAGAAACACAATTTTCAAATTATTTATATGTGTTTTCATATTGGCTTCTTTCTTTAGGGGATTTCAGAGTGTTTTAACACTTTCAAAAAAATCTTCACACTGGTTCGTTTTGTACTAAGGTATGATAAGGAAAAGAGATGTACAAAAAAGGATTTGAGTGAGTGGTATCTGCCTTCCTGGAGCTGGCTGTCTCTCTGGGGACACGAACGTGGGAAATTGGGTAGAGAAGCAAAAGCACAATGCTGGGGGTGATGTGAGAAGGCTTAGATGGCAAGAGGGTTTTGAGAGACACTGGGGGGATTAACAGGATACCACGTCACCCAGAGGATGGGTTCCCCAGCCCTGTTGGCTACAGTGGGAATCACTAGACCTTTCAGGAACCCTGATGGCTTTTCAGCCTTCAAGATGGAGCAATTCTTCCTGTTTTGGCAAGAGAGGCTCCTGGCTCGTGCTCTCAGTAGGCAGCTCCTCAAGGAGAGGCTGTGGCTGGGAGCAAGGATGGTGAGGTTGGCTAGCAAAGCTTCCACGAGTTGGAAACCTGGACTCTGGGCCTGAGGACCTCTCAGGACTCAACTCAGGTTTTGCAAATTCACATTGGCTGAGGTTGGGGTGACCATAAAACTTGTTGTCTACACTGGGAAACTTCTAAAAGGCAAAGAGGGTGCCATTAATAACTGGTAACAGACAATAGATTTAAACAGGGACTCTTCTGGCTTGGGATGCAGTCTCTCTAGTTGTTAACCATGAACCCTCCTAACACATGGCTGTGCATGATGCCTGCTGCTGTTTTAGTGTATGTCCACGAAACACAACTTAATAATTAGAAGAATCAGAGAGGCTTAAGGGAATGATCAGTAAATCCTGAGAGAGGCAAGCTAAGTTTTGCAACTAGAGAGAACTCAGAGTGATATTAACAAAATGATCCAAAATACTGTAAAGTAATTAACCATTTTTAAGTAGGTAAATGACAGCCGCAACTCATCCCAGAGCACAATACACAGAGCTGCCCATGTGAGAAGCAGTTCAACTACCAGTAACACTTGCTGGGGATGTGCTTCTTTGTGTCTTCTGGCCTGGGGCTCCCATAGACACCTGTTCTGTTCACCTTGTTCTTTGGGTTTCCTCTGTAGGCCTTTCCTGCGTGCTCCAGTTTCAGTTAATCCAGATGATCACTGCCTATATCTTTTTGTTGCTCCCCAAAGTAAATTTTATATATACTATTAGCCTTTAAATCAAGTCAGATAATCCCAAACACATTCTTCAAATATGGTGAAAATCTTTTTTAGCTATTTTCATCTGATGTGATAATCAATGAACAGATTGGAATTTAATATAATTTGTAGAGACTATTGGGAAATGGAAAAAAAAGACTCCTCAAGATCACTGATTTATGAAGAAAATGTTTGCTTTGGGGGCAGAATTTATCAAAAAAATTCAAACTTTACATAGGAGCCAGTCATAAGGAGCCCTTTTACTTAAAAAATGACCTAGTGTGATAGAAAAACCTAAATTTTGGAATCTGAGAGATTTGAGTTTGGCCTAGTATGTGACTTTGAGCATGTTGCTAAACTTCTCTGAGCTTCTATTTCCTCATTTATAATAGGGCATAATAATCCTCACGTTTGAGAGTTGTTTCTAAATTCAGAGTAATGCACATAGAGAGTTTGGCACAGTATAAGCACTTGATACATTTTAGCCTTTTTATTTATCAAGGAGACCAAAAAAAAAAAAATTCTGGGAGACGAGGGGTGATATTCTTTATCTATTTATTTTATAAACACCCCCGAAAGGCTCTTACAGAAAAATTTGACTTGATAGCGCAAGATTGAAATTTGTGACATTTCTTCAATTGCAAAAGTTCATTCAGATGACCTAATCAAAGGATTAATGAGTCATCTTCCCTGTGACATGGATTATCATAACCTTCCTCTTGTTTTGGAGTTGGACACATGGTGTTACCCAACTGAACAAAAATAAGGAATATTTTTAAACTCACTGTGCCATGTCACTTCCTGCGTGATGGAACCCCTTCACAGACAAGGCAGATACAATGAGGACTGTTAGAGAAATAGAGGAATGAAAGGCACACATTGTTTCTCCAAGGCTATGGCAGCAACTGAATAATGGCATTTTCTTATGGGTATGAACAGGTTTGCTTTCAGTGTATGTCTCTATATTTTCCTTGGATCCAGGACTTGTCAGCAAGGACAAAGTAAAACCCAGGGATAAGACTCAATCAGTGATAACTCAACACTCATAGGAAGAGTGGTTTTCAAAGACAATTAGGAAGCTGTTTGTAATTTGAGCTTCTAAAACCACTTAGGGAAGTTCACCAAGTTTGAGAAAAACATGAGTATCTCCCTTTGTGACCAGGTTGCATAACACTATGGAAGGCCCCACCTGGAGAGTGCCTCATTCGTGTTACCTTACGTTTGGTCTTTATGTTTAAGATCCCGCATGGTTTCAGTGAAAAGGACCTTGGAGGGGGTTTGTAGTTTTACAGCAATAGTACTCACAGAGTAGATGTCTACACATGTGAAATGATTTCAAAACAACCCTCTAGTCTTTTGAAAAAGCTTTCCCTGATAGTTTAGTCCCTCCAAACTTGTCAGATGGTCAAGGCTCTTCATTTGATAATAAGTGATAAAGTTTATTATCACATATACTGATTTTTACATGGTAGCTCATGCCTGTAATCCCAGAACTTTGTGAGGCCAAGGTAGGAGGGTCACTCTAGTCCAGGAGTTCAAGATCAGCCTGAGGAACATAGCAAGACCTCGTCTCTACAAAATTTAAAAAAAAAAAAAAATTATATAAATACTTAAAGTTAACATAGGCTTTTCACCAATAGAATTTGTTCTTCATAACAGCCCTAAGAAGTGATAGGTAGAAAAATATTATTATTATTCCAAATTAGCATTGTAAATGATTTAGATTAGCTCTTTTCATGGGGAAGTAGGGAATCAATGATGCAGTTGAAGGGGACACAGAGAAAAGAATTACAGTTGGCTGGGCATGGTGGCTCACGCCTGTAATCCTAGCACTCCGGGAGGCTGAGGCAGGAGGATCATTTGAGGTCAGGAGTTCGAGCCCAGCCTGAACAAGAGTGAGACCCCATTTCTACTAAAAATAGAAAAATTAGCCGGATGTGGTGGCGCAGGCCTGTAGTCCCAACTACTTGGAGGGCTAAGGCAGGAAGATCGCTTGAGCCCAGGAGTTTGAGGCTGCCATGAGCTAGGCTCACGCCATGGCACTCTAGCCTGGGTGACAGAGCGAAATTCTTTCTTGAAGAAAACCAAAACGAAAAAAAAAGAAAAGAATTAAAAATAAATACACCCTTCAACTGACTAACTGTGCTTCTGGGCACTTACCCTCCCTGAATACTTACCCAGATGGAAAAGAATATGCATATAATGATGCTCACTGTTACAGAGTCTGGGATAACAAGCACTGGAAACAAACCAAAAGTCAATTAAAAATATATTAAAAGTGGGCTAGTGTGGAACAGTTAAAAAGAATAAGGAGCTGTGGACTATAGGTGCCATGTAAAAATGTCAAAATTGCAAAGCAACATGTATAACATGATCTCATATGTAATTATAAAAATGGGGAACTAGCAAGCTAGACAGATCCTTACGTATATCCACAGAATTTTCAGAAAGATGCTCTATGGTTACCTAGGGAATAGGCCTAGAAGTTTGGAATTAAAGTGGGAAGGTGAAGTTATATTTTTCATCACGGATATACTGATCCATATTTTTGAAATTTTTACATATGATAAAAACTTTGTAAAAAAAATAAAAAAAGAAGCTGATTTTTAAGTATATGAGAGGTTTTAAATGTAAGGAAAAGGGAGAAGGAAAAATTGTCATGGAGCTTACTATGTGCCGAACGCCCAACTCTGCATATGACATCTTATCTAATCTTTACGACAATTCCACAGGTACAACTTACCTTCATTTTGTGAATGTGAAGTGGAAACCCCAGGAAGCTGATTCACTACCCTCACAAGCTACGTGAATGGAACCCAATTTTCTGAGACCTCAAAATCCCCATGTATGTATTTTTATAGGCCACACTGAAATAATTGGGTATAAAGGTAATGAGACTGACACCAAGAAAAGCAACACTGTTCTCTAACTTCTGGAATTAGAACCTAGAGCATAAGACTTGTCCCACAGGGTCAGTCCTGTGACCAGGTAAGCCCCATACCTTGATCTCTAATGCTAGCAAGTTATAGCTGTGGGATGGTACTCCTGTCCTCATCAGTACTTCTGCAAATATGCTAGTAGGGTTGTTGCATGAAAAAAAAAATTAGAGGCAAATCAAAATGGAACAGATCCAAAGAACAAAAGTGGGGAGAAAGGATTAAAGAAACAGCAATGAGCACTAGCTTTGCCATGTTCCAAAACTCTGTTGTTCCACTCAGGATTCTAAAATGAAAGCATTTTTTTTCTTTCAAGGCAAAATGGTAAAATCAAAAATTAATTTAATATTGCCTTTGTATTGCCTTCAAAATGAAATTAAAGTTACTCTTTCATAGAAATGTTTTGCCTTTTCAAGGTTAAGAAATAACGGAACAAGATCCTAAGAAACTATTCATTTTTCTGTGATTTTTTTTTCTTTTGTTCTTCCACAGTCCAGAAAGCTTATTGACTTGTAAGTGACTCTTCATGCTAATATGCACAATATTTATACATCTATAAGTAATACCCACTTGCCCAGTGGCATTCCACACAGAAAAAAATAGAATTTTATGTATCATTAAGCAGTTTCCAAGGTGTCAGCAATTTTATGCAAAGCATCAGTGTAATGACTAGTAATACCACTTGCTAAATAGCAGAGTGTTTGGAAATTTTTAAACCACTGCACTGGATACACCTGGATGCCCTTATTGAGCTAAACTCCCTCCCCATTCACGTGGGTTCAGCAAATATAAGCAGCCCTCTAACAATGATTTCTTTCTAGGGAAGAGGGCCTGGAAAGGGGAGTATGGGTCAGAAAAATGCCTCAGAAAAATTGTAAAATACTACATACCTTATCCTGACTGACTGAAATGGCAAGTGCTAAATCTTCAGATGCCCAGCATCTAGTATTAATATTTTTTTGTCCACCAGACCTAAAATATTCACCAACCCTTCTTAAGGAGCTTGCAAAAGGTAAAGATTTTTGCTTTTGATAGGACTTTTATATTACAATAATTACTCTAAAACCTGCATTCTTTTTAAGCCTGAGACTTTGACATTGTAGGAATCCTAACTGATGCTATTAACTGCTTTTTGGTTTTTATTTTAGTACTATTTGCTTTTAATTAAAATAGAGATGAGCCCTATAGTAGAGCTATCAGGAAAGTCACTAAGTTTGGAACTGTAAACATCACAGAGATTCTTTACTCACTCATTTATTCCTTAATTGAGCGACTACTTTGCTGGCACTGTGATAGGTGCAAGGGATGCAACAATGAAGACAATAGTCGTGGCATCTGCTTTAAGGAGCTTAGGGATTGGTGGGACAGATAAATATTAAGTTATGTCTTGCCGGCAGGAGTACTTATCCATGTGCTGTGTGTGTGTGTGTGTGTGTGTGTGTGTCTTAGCATGTGCATCAGGGAGGGGAGAAATGGGAGAGGTAAACTTAAGGGTTATAAGTGGTGTCAGAGAAGGCCCCCAGGGAAGCCCTGGAGAAAAAGAAGAAAGGCACAAAAGGGAAGTAGAGAAGGGGAGTTGGAGGGTTTTCCAGATCAAGGTAATAGTGCATATGAAGGCCCACAGTTGGGGCCAGAGGTGAGGCAGGGCACATTGGAGTAGCCAGAAGTCCAGGCGGAAGTGGTAGACAAAAGGCCTGAGAAACCACACTGGGAATGTTGGACTTCACCCCACAGTGGGAACCCAAAAAGGCACATCAGAGGAGGTAGTGCTATTGATATGATAGGTCTTGCAAAATGATGACAAAACAACATATTGTAATTCAACACAGTAAATTGGACCAAAGACCACAAAGCCAGGAATGTATCCTAGGAAGAGCTCCCATGGCTTCTGTGTCTTGGCACCTTAATTTGTCCATTCAAAAAGGAGCAGGTATCAAGTACTTGTTCCTTCTTGAGAGAGCACTTTGCTTGCCACATGTAAGTTTCATTGCCTGAAAGCCATAAAACAGCTTATACTAAGAGATAACAATTTAAGGAGAATATTTTTCTAATATATCACAAGAAATTATAAGCTACAGATGTAAATACCAATTTAGTTCAATTAATATTCTCCAAATGATATCCATTAAAATTAACTGAATAGGCCGGGCACAGTGGCTCACACCTGTAATCCTAGAGCTCTGGGAGGCCGAGGAGGAAGGATTGCTTGAGCTCAGGGAGTTCAAGACCAGCTAAGCAAAAGGAAGGCTCCCCAATCTCTACTAAAAATAGAAAAATTAGCTGGGCATGGTGACGCGTGCCTGTAATCCCAGATACTCGGGAGGCTGAGGCAGAAGGATTGCTTGAGCCCAGGAGTTTGAGGTTACTGTGAGCTATGATGATGCCATGCACTCTACCCAGGGTGGCAGAGGGAGACTCTGTTTCAAAAAAAAAAAAAAATTTAACTGAATAAAGGCCAAACACAATTCTTAAAATCTTATCTCTTAGTAGAAGGGCTGTATTGGGAGGAAGTTCTGGTGTCTGGCAGAGAAAATTTACTGTGATGGAAAATATGTTTGCCTCTTGGCTCCTTGGGGTATAATGCCCTCTTTCATGAGGTTTCTTGAGTTCTTTCAGTATATAGTCTTTTTCGATATACCTATTATTCATTTGCCATTCTCAACAAGGTTCTGGCGGATGATAATGGAAGAAAGGTGGGCACAGGCTCTCTCAGTTAAAACCACTAGGTGACAACATGTGGCTCTTTCAGTTGCAACATGTAGTCAGTACCATCCTGTTTAGCACCTAAAGGCTCTGTCTCCATTGCTTTTGACTCCTTCACTAGATGGTACTCATAACTGGTATGTATAACTACTACAGGCTTAGATGATTTACTGTCCCCAGAATGATATTCATGAATTAAGTTCAAGAGCCCCTGGCCCAGGTTACTGCAGCCACTTCTTAAGAGTCATCTACCAGGGCTGCTTCCTGGTCACATGATCATGAAAGACAAGCAAAACTGGATCATGTTCCATATTTCCGAGTCCAGGTGAAATTGTGAAAATTAAAATGCTTTAGTGACTACACCCATGAATCTACAGAAATAATTTCCAGCAACAAACTTTGGTACAGATTTCTACCTTCCAGGAAGATTATATCTGTCATAGCCTTTAAGTTTTGTAGGTGAAAGAAATAATTGGTAAATGAATCCCTTTTTTATAGTTCCAACAAATTAATTGACTACTTAATAATTGAGTCTGATATAAAACTGTGAATTGAGCAAATTCTGTATTTCACACCAGGGTGATATGCTCAGTCAGCATTTTGCTAAGATTAGGATAAAAAGTACATTTGAACACTGTCTTTCTGATGATCAGTTTGAAAAAGAAAATTTCAGCCTTTGCTAATCGTTCTTCCTTGCTATGGGCTTTGGTTTTTATTTATAACAGAGTTAGAAGAAAGGCCTACCCTTTCTTTATTACCTACCATGATTTCCAAATCCTTTGCAAAGTATGTGTTTTCATAACTATAGTCTCAGGAGATGCTTTCTGAAAAACAGTAGCATGAAAAACAAGTTCTATGGTCAGATACGTTAGGGAAAGATGCGTTACTCCTTTGATATTTACAATAGACATTAGTGTAGTAAAGCCACTCAAAAGTCCTACAGCGAAGAAATCTATGTAATGTCACTTCACCTGCAGACTCCCCAAACTACCCAACCACAAAACCGTGTTTTCAAATAATACCTATTAACATCCTGTGGAACAGTGGTCCATTGAATGTCCTTGGAAAGGATGTATTAGAGCCAGAAGACGTCTAACAAGGCCAAGATATTTTCCAACCCTCAACTATACTAAATAAATGCCATATTTCAATGGCATGCATTCAATTACCTAAATATTAATTCATTTTAAAAGTACACATTTTTAACATCCACTATATTATAGTAAGGGTCCTGTCATTGGATACAAGTGGGATATCAACACAATATCTGCCCTTTAGAAGCCTCTGGTATTCTTGGAAAGAAAAGATATATTTCCTTAAAGGGAAGTTGCACAGAAAGGCCACATGTGATTACGTAAAAATTAGTGGGGCAGAAATAAGTACTACGAGAGTTGAAAGGCGGAGGGCAATTGAATACACATTATCCACTTTTAGAGACAATGGCAAAATACATACACACCCTTTGTTCCCTTCTGCCCGTCATTTTTCTTCCTTTCCCAGAGACATGCAGAATATAAAATGTGTTATTTGTTCTGTGCCCACAGCTTTGGCAGGTTGGGCTCCCTACATTGTTAAACCAAAAGGCATTCAGTATTAGAATTTATTGTCAGAACTTCATAGATCTTAGAACCAGGGCTAGAAGAAAACTCACACCCTCATCTAAGCCACCACAGCCCTTGCCTGGTCCCAGTGGTCCTCAGGCTTCCACCAGGACAGTGCTCCTGGCAGCAGCCAGAGTGATTCTTTTCAAATGTAAATTTGACAGGGTCTTTTTTCCAGTGGCTTCCCATCACAATTAAATTAAAACCCAGATTCTTTACTATCAGCTACAAAATCCTGCAGTGATCTAGCCCTGGCTACCTTTCCCACCTACCTCCTACCTCTCTCCCCCTTCACCAAACTCCAGCCCAACAGGGCATCTCCTGTTCCTCCCTCTGAAGTCCTGTGCACTTGCTGCTCCTTTCTCCCCTCTTCATCAGGTCTCTGCTCAAATGCTGTCTCCCCGGAAAAGCCATCCCTGGGCCCCCATCTAAAACAGCTACCTTATTCCCCACCTCTCTTCCGCTTCACCCTCCATTCCCCTCATCCTCCTTACTTTTCTCCAATAGGCTTATTGCTATTTTAAAAAATATTGATGTTTTTACTTGTTGAACTCTGTGAGGGCAGGGGTATTATTCTGTTTTGTTGGATGCTGCAGTCCGTAGTGCCTGGCACACATTAGGTATTCCATAAATGTTTGCTGAGTGAACGAGTCAATCAATGAATGATCGAATGCACTCATGTGCAGTAGAAATGTACATGTATAGCAAAACAGGATCCATGTCAAAGAATATCTGGATGAATTAGAAAATATATACCTTCTTGTAAAAATCCAGCAGGTGACTAACTTTGATGGTGGCACAGGAATTTCAAGAGTTTGTCCTGGAGAAAGCCAGTCACTTATAGTTGGATTTATACAACTTCTACATGTCTCAGTTCTCTTAACTGTAAAAAGGGAATAATAATAACTATCTTGCAGGATTATTGTGAGGATTAAAGGAGATAAGGTATATGAAGCCCATAGGCCAAGTGCCTTCCACAATGGATGGTAATTATTATTAGTTCCCAAAGGCCTCTTTTACAGAATTTCCTTAAATAGAAAGGTACCATTTATTAGTTCAAAGTGAAGGCCCTTTGGCCCGATAATATACGAAAAAAAATCACCTGCTATATGACAATACCAAAGAAAGAAAGTTTTTAGATTATAGTTTTGAACTATCTAGACAAAAAAAATACCCATCAGCATATCTGAAGATATGAATATATGATACTTCACCTTCCACTAATGTTTTTGACTTTTAGGGGACTTCTTAGCTTACCAGGAGAAAGTTACATGAAGAGTTTAAAAATAACTTTGATTTTGAAATAACTTAAGACTCTGAAGAAGTTGAAAAATAGTATAGTTTCCATATAACCTTCACCCGGCTTCCACCAATGATAGCATATATAACCATAGTAGAGTATCAAAACCAGGAAATTAACACTGGTGCAATTCTATTAACTCAGATACAAAACTTCTTTGAATTTATATGAAGCATATTTTTTAATCTTAGAGTTAGGAGCTAATTGGGATCATATCTTGGCCTCATTAATCAGGCGAATGAGACACACTTACATATTAGTGCATAAAAACTGTAATTTATATAATGCTTTTCATTTTCAGTGAATTTTAGAATTTAAAAAGCTGTTAGTCCCAACCTACCTAGAAATCTGGACTACCCATTGTATAAAAGCAAATCACAAAGCCCTTCACAGTTTCAAAGGGATGTAGACAAGAGAACCCCTGATTTTAATCTCTAAGGTCAAAGCTCTTTCTTCCCAGAGAAACTAATTCCTCCTTTTCCTGTCAGTTCTGGGTATTGCTGTGCGTTGGTGTTGAGGGGGAAACAAAGCTGAGGGCAGGCCCAGAATTCAAGAAGCATTTCAACTCCGGCTAGGCAAGGACTAGGATAGAGATGTAGGGGACACTCGGATGTGAGCAGAAGGAAGCCGTCCCTCGCGCCCAGGGAGGGCCCGCAGGTCCTGCGGGAGGCGTCCTCACGTGTGCTCGCTCTGCCTTTGCAGGCGCAGGCGCCGCCTGCCCCTGGGCGGGTCACACACAAGGGAACGCGTTCCAGCTGTTCCTCACCAAACCGCTTTCTCCTCGCCCCACAGCCTCTCCACCCACCGCTTCTTCCAGCTCTGAAAGTGACAAATTAGCATCAAGTGACATTAATTAATTTGATATAACAAAAAGATGCAAAAATTGTTCTTCAGAGGAAAAAAATCTAAAAGTACAAACACAAAATCAGGTACAGGTGAGGTACTGACACTTTGTTTTGTTAATAAATGGTTTCTGCTTTCCTCGTTTCTGTAACCCCACCTGACGGGGTGGTCCACTTGGACAAATAAAATATAGCTTTCGATGTACCGGGTTGGAGATTACCCACGCTTCGTAATTAGTGCACAGCTTTTAGTTTCAAGGTTAACCTGGTTTAATTTTTGGTTCTTTATAAGATTTTCCCAAAATGTGATAATCTTGTTCCAGAGAATAAAACAGATTAACTATGGCAAAATTATGTCAAGTTACCTTCCTTTTTCCTGAATTTGTGTCATAATGAAAGTTCACAGAATTTGGAACCAGCAGACATGAGTTTGAGTCCTAGCTCAATAATTTACTGAATGTTTAAACTTGGGCATATCTTGCCCTCAGTTTCCTCATCCATACAATAGACAATATAGTAATAATACCATCTACTGGGTTCGTCTGGCAAATCCAATGAGGTCATAAATGTGAAAGTCCTTTAAAAATAAAAGAGCTTTTCAGGTATGTTATCATGCTGTGTCGCCTGGAAGAAAAATATTGTCGAAAATCCCATTTAAATCTATTAGAACATTTTAATAGAGAACTTTGAATGCCATCCTAATGAAATGATTTGATAGATAAATTTTTTTTATTCCTTTCCTTTCTTTTTTTTTCTTTCTTCCTTTTTTATTTTTTAACTAGAGAGTGAAAAGATTATATAGAGAAGGGATAGAAGCTATTTTTCTTCATAAAGACATCTTCTTCATAAAGTTTTTTCTTCATAAAGTACGTGAAATCTGTAGTGTTGTTTTTCTCCTCATGACTATTCTCCACAAAACTGTGCCCTGAGTCTCGCCATTGTGGAAAATCTGGAGGGAAAACCTAAAGCTAGTCTGCAAGAGAGTTTTCATAAGTCTTCATGGTAATGAGAGAAACAGCCACAACTTGGTGAGCTAAATTAATTAAATTTACATGACTGTCATTTATCCTGAGATTATGTCCTCTCTACATTATTTAGTGTAAAAATCCCCTTTCTCTTCTGAAATGATGGTGATAGTGGATGGCAACTGTTCTGTTTGTTTTCAATGTCCTTACTCTGCAAAATAAGAAGTTGGCTACCCTATGTCAGGTCCCAATTATTTTTTGAAATTGGACTGGCCTGTGACATGCCAGTCTCTGGGAACCCTTGGCCTGGAAGGTTAATTGGAGATGGCAGGGATGGCGGTGGGGAAGCGAGTTCAGCTGCCTGTGTTTCACTCTCTTCCCCAGAGCCGTGGGGCCCACTGCCCCACATCCGGGCTGTCGCCAGTCTCTGGCTGTGTATCTGCGTTCCAGCCCCCCAGGCTCCTCATCCCTGTCCGCTTTGCTCTCCCAGCCTCTCCTGGCTGGCGTCATCCTTCTAGACACAGCTCCCTAAGTTTGCCATGTGCAGTGACCCTGTGTTGACACCGAGCCATGATACAAACTATGGGATTGTAATGAATCTCTAATTACCCGCAGTACCTCAGTGAGTCGTCAGCCCTGCTGCTCAGCTATATTCCTCACCAATTTGGTCATCACCAAGCATTCAGACTGCAGCCAAACTCTACGCCTGGAAGCTGGGTGCTCCCACAGTGTCAGCCAAATGAGGCTGGCTCTGCAGGCTTCTGGGAATGACAGGATGATTTGCTCACTTGTTATGAACCAGAGAGGGCGTTTACACATGAATCATTCATCTCTGCATGGGGACCTTGTTCTCCACTTTTATTTATCCCAGTAGGTCAGGCTGAGCGGATGCTCAGGAACTCTGTGGTGATTGCCCTTGAGTGAGGTGGTGGGGAGGAGGGTGAGGGGGGGAGTAAGCATTTTAAATTTCATGTGATCATTCTGAAATCCCACATCTTATTCTAAGCCAAAAGGGAGACATGATAACTTGTCTAGATTTAATAAAGTGACATGCAGCAGGTCTTGATATTCCAGCAGAAAATGTCATATCTTACCAGTGAGGAAAATAGCTTCAGAAGAATGACAATAATAATAGCTCTCCCATGTGCTAGGAATTAGGATGCATATACATTATATGTATTCTTAACTAAAACAAAAATACAACCAAACAATAAGGATATTTTATAGATAAGGAAACTGAGGCTTGGAGTGGTTAAGTAACTTGTCCAACTCATACAGCTAGAAAGTGGCAATTTGCCTTGTTCCAAAGCACATGCTTTCTAGGATCATTTAACAGTTGGAACCGGAGCGACATCACGGGTCTCAAAGGGTAGATGGACTTTTAATGTGCTATCAGATCCCGAGCAAAGAATTACTCTTACTTTTCAAAAAATAACTACAGAATTTTATTTTTTTAAAGATTAAGTGAGGTAGTCAGCATGAAAATACTGATTTGAGAAAAGTTAGTAAAACGCTTAAGAAAGTGCTCGACTAACTCAAGCAAAATTTCAATTCAAATATCCCCGGCACAGATGTTAAATATTCTTTTCAATACTCAAATTTCTCTTTGCATGTGGCAGGTGCTGAGGAAATAAATAAAAATAAATAAGACAGTCTATGGCTTCAAGGAACTCGGAGAGCATAATTGGTGTTGTTCTTATTTCCCGCTTAACATAGTATTAAAAATTATATTTATAAGTACCATATTTGAACTTTTTTTTAGAGCAGATCACTAATATTTCTCTGGCTTTTCAAAACCAAGGCTTATCATAGCATGAGTGATGTCACACTATTCAATTTGTGTGGGTGGAGAACGCTTATGGCCAGTTCATACCCAGATTATTCCCAAGCAATGCAAACAACATTTTCAGGGAATAAATGTGTGTATTCAGAGGTTGTGTTTTAAAACAGAAATGAATGAGCCATAGGAAATGGTCAGACAACTGTGTTTCTGAAGTCAGTCTGTTTTCCTAGCTTCAGATGTTTTTACTCCAGAGGCTCCTTGCAGACCAATTAATACCTTGAATTTGCAAGTAATTTGTAGGTTTTTGTTGTGCAACAAAGCTTTGTGGTTAAGACAGTCATCCCCTGTTCTTGAGACTTAACAGCCTTCTCTTACCACCCAGGACAGATATTAATAATAGAAAGTAACTTTATTCATAGGAAGCAGTTTTATAGTTAAAATCCATCATTTCTAAATCTAGAACCTCTGAATCATGTCGGCTCTCACCTCATCAATAAACTAATAGAAAGTTTTAGCTAATAGGGAATTTAGAGATTAGCTAGGGCCCTCGTTTTATAGGTGAAGAAAATGATGCACGGAGAGATGAAGAGACTTCAAAGACACATTGAAAAAATCGGGCGTACAGGAAGCTGCTGGAATATAAATACATTTTATCTGGGGTGAGAAGTTTGCATTACTTTAGTTTTGGAGGTTTACTCCTGCTGTGTTATTTCCTACATGTCCCTATAAGGTTGATGACAGTCTCATTATGTGTCTAAAAAAGGGTCACTTCCCAAGAAGTCTGCTAACATTTTGGAAATATGGGTCCAAGCAAAAAGATAATTTAGGACATGCCTGCATAGATTGAATATAATGTAGTGTACCTAAGACTTTCAGGCATTACAGTTGATAGCTACGACTTACTGCACACCTTTTGTACATCATGTATGTAGCGTTCACTCATTTTCACAAGTCAGAATGTATTATGAATCCCATTTTACAAATAAAGAAAAGTAATGTGCTTCAAGTCACAGTGACTGTCAGTCAAATCAAGTTTCATCTACTTCTAAAGTTCAGGCTGTCCCCCCTATGCATGAACCCAAGTGCCAAAACAAAAAAGGGGAGCATAGCTCCACTCCATTTTCAAAGCATGATAAATGGTTGTATCATGAATTTGGGGGTGGGAGAAAGTTTATACAAAACATCCTAATTAAGCCTCTGTACCTGCAAGGAGTCTCACCCCAGATCATGGTCCCTCTATTTCACTGCAGCCATTATGTCAACAAAGTATTTCTCTTTGGCTCAAGAAGAATGAAAGACTAGACAGCCTTAAAGGAATGAGGAGTAAGCAACGAGTAGGGGTTTTACAGGCAAGAATTGCCTTTAGAAATACTCCCTTGCCTGTTATTATTGTTTCTTTTTGACAGTTGGAACTGAACTTCAGAAAATACCTATTAAAATTCACACATACAGCATAGGGAGTTAAAGAGGATTGGCTGTTCCATTTTTAGTCCCTCAAGCACTCACCTGGAACAGAAAAAAAAGAGACAATGGGCCTTTCTACAGCTCTGCTGGGAAACAAAAGCACACAACTGCATTGTCAAATAAGTCAGGTAACTGTCTAGAATGAGGCGGCAGGTAGAAACTAACCAATGCAACAGACATGGGTGAATTTCTTCCCACCACACAGTTGTGTGCAAAGTTTTATAAGGTTTTCCCCTGCATAGTCCATGACTTTGCCCTCATGCTTAAATAACTTTTAAACAAGAAATCAATGTCTTCAGATGTAAATGGAATCTAAGAATACTAGTTATAACAAAAATTTACCTAATATTTGTAGGCTTAAGACTTTCCTGGGTAATATAGTGGTGTGTAAGTTTCTGGGCTCTAGAGCCAGATAGTGTAGGTTCCCAGCTCCATCACTCCTAACTGTGTGGCCATGGGTACCTTACTGACCCTCTTGGTGCTGTCTCAGCTTCTGTAAAATTGGGATAAAAAATAATACCTATTTCATAGAGTTATTACAAGGATTAAGTGAGTTGATATATGTAAAAGGCTTTGAGAGGTGCATGGTACATGGCAAGTGCACAGTAAATGCTCATTCTTATGGTTTTTGTGTTTTGTTTTGTTTTAAACAGTCCTTCAGTAAAGCTAGTATATAGTGAAGCCAGGACTTGAACATGAGGAAAAGGAGACATTTTGCATTGAATATTTCGTTTTTCAAAAAAATTGCCCTTCTACTGCCTCCTGTTTCCTGGTGTTAGCCTGGTGTGAACATGGAACCCACTCTGCATAGCCAGGAGACGACTACTGCATTGGTGACTCTCTTGTTAACTCCAGTGTTCAGGAGTTGAGTTGCCAGCTGGGATCATGTTGGTGAGATCTCAGTGGAGCCATTAGTCACAGTCCAGTTACAAAATTAGAAGGAATTACTTCTGGCATTTTTCCTGCCATTTGATATTTGCTGAGTATTGTGTAATCTCCTAGTTACCCTTTGCCCACCTGCTGGGACCTAGATAGGTGACAAACCTTCCTTCCACTTAACAAATTCTCCTAAATTAAAGGAATAGCTCACAGTTAATAACGACAATGGAACTCAAAAGTTTTTCACTTTTTTCCTCAAATTTATTCCTGTGATAAAACCTATAATAATTGAATTAATCTTTGAAAAACTTACAGAAGCAAGAGAATAATAATGATAATAATTATTGCTAACATTTTTTGAGTATTTACAATATAGTAGACATTGTTCTAAGATTTTTATGTATACTGGTAATAATTCCATGATGTGAATACTCTTATTCCTTCTATTTAACAGATGAGATAACCAAGGCATAGAAAGATTAAATATTTTGCCCAAATTGCATGGCTGCTAAGCAATAGAGGGTTCAAACCCAGGCAGTTTCACTCAAGGGCATATGCTCTTCAACACTACGTAGTAGTGGAATCCTGCCCGAGCCCATGACCTAATGAAGTAATTTCTTACCTTTCTGCACCCCCTATTGTGAGGGAGAGAATAACTGACAAAGTTTTGCATGGAAACCTGTATGAACACCCAGTGATGCGGAGGGGCAGAGAGATCACCAGGATAAAGTGCCTTTCTGAGAAGCTCTCCGTCAATTACGTTGATAAATTTGTCACCATTTTGGGTCTCTCTTATAAGAGCAGGACCTTATATTTTTCTAGCTCACTAAAAAGGATACCATTTCTCTGGCATTAACTCACATTAACCAAGCTAAAAAAGATTGGAGGGCAAGTCAAATTGCCAAAATATTAATCTATTCTAACAATAATAAACATTTACTGAATGCCTAGGTATTGGTGATACATTGGTAATTTTAAGAGTTTATTTTTTAAATAAAATTCCTGCCCTCATGAATCTTAAATTCCAGATGAGGGGAAAAGGTAATAAAAATATATGTGTTTATATATCAATCATACAAAATCAGTTATTACTAAGTGAAAAAATACAGTAGGAAAGGAACAAAGGATGGAGGGATGCTACTTTAGGCAGAGTGGACGGGGAAGGGCTTTCTGAGGAGATGACCAATGAATGGAGACCTGAATGAAGTAAGGAGGCAACCCAAGTGGATGTGAGACCAGTGTGCAGACAGAGGAAAGAGCAGGAACAAAGTCCCTGGGATGGGATTGAGCCTGACATATTTGAGAAATAGGTAGGAGACCAACAGGATTGGCTTTCAGTGGGCAGACAAGGAGGAGAGTGGCAGGATGAGGTGGGAGAGGCAGTTAAGGGCCATACCACAAAGGGCCTTATAAGGCCATGATAAGGAATTTCAGATTTAATTCTAATGTGCCAGAACTTGTTGGAGAGTTTTAAACAGGGGAGTGACATGCTCAGATTTGCATCTTAAAAGGACCACTCCAACTACAATGTGGAGAATTGACTAAAGAGGGACAGGGTGACAACAGGGATGAAAAATAGGTACATACTGCGGGGTCAGATAAGAGATGACTGTATTCTGGAGCACGACAGAAAACGGTAATGGAGATAAGAAATGGTAAGATTGGGAATACATTTTGAAAGATGAACTCAAAGTTAGGGCCTGGGTAATTGGTAAATAGAGGTGAATATTTGGGTAGGGGAACCAATCAAGATTTTGGTTTTGGACCAAAATGAGTTTAGTAAACCTATTAAAAGGCACAGAAAGGCAGATTTTGAGTAGGCAGTTGAAGAGTCTGTAGTCTGTAATATGTAGGGTAGAGGTTGGAACTAAAGATAAAAATTTGGGAGTCCTCAGGATACAGGTGGTTTTTAAAGCCTGCTATTGGATTCAGCCCCTCAGAATGGTGAATATAAATAGAGAAGAGGTCACAAGACTGAAGCTTGGAATAACTCCCATTTAGAAGCAGAAATAAGGAGCACAAGGCAGCAAAGAAGACTGAGGAAGAATAACCAATGAGATAAGGCAAATACCAGCAGCACATGACCCCAAAACCAAAAGAAGAAAAAGTTTCAAGATGGTGGGAGTGTGAATTATATTAAAATATTTCTGAGGAGTAGAGTATGATAAGGACTTAAAATGTGACCATTAAATTAGGCAACATGGAAGATATTCATGACGTTGGCAGAAAAGGATTCAGTGGAGTGGCATGAATAGCTTAGCTGGGATGGTAAGGAAGCAGGCGAGGGAAGGGGCAAGGTAAGGTGAGAACACATCTCATGGACAATATCGTCCCATCAATTTAATCCAATCTGACTGGCCTAGATGTCTGTTCTTTGAACCATTATATGGTTGAAAGCAGTTTAACTTCCAAGAGCCTTCTTATTTCTTCTATTTCCAGGTTCCTCGAGGGCACCTTGATGTATCCCATAGGAACCAACTACTTAAAATTTTCCTCTAGTCTTGTTACTCTGAAAGTTCTGTACAAAAAATGACAAACAAAAATGTGTAAGAATAAAGAATTGCTCTTGCTGAAGAAAGGTTGGGAAAAAGAAGAAGTAGAATTTTAAATTATCTTAAAGAGCTATGATTCAATTCTCCTGGATTAAACAATTTTATGACAAGAAACTCTTCTTGAATAACATTTATCCACATGATACCTAGTACCCCATAGTTGGTTTATGTTCACTGACATTGGTAGTAATTGATGACCATGATCATGATAGTGATTGCAATTTGTCATAAGTAATTCTATTACAGCAAATAAAGATGAAATAGCTTTAATATGAATACTATGCAAAATTCAAGAAAAAAATATTAATTTTCTCTAAAAAAAATCTTAGAGAAAAGGCAAATAGATTCTACTGAGCAAATAGATGGTTAAATCTTAAAAGGTGGGGAATCTGTGGCCTTGGGGCCACATGTGGCATTCTGTATCCTTCAGTGCAGCCTTTTAACAAATCCTCATTAAAAGGATTTGTTCTGTGAAATTTGGATTTGACAAAGGGGCCACACTTGGGTAGGGGACCCAATCAAGATTTTGGTTTCAGACTCTACTGATAAATGAATTGCCTAGAGATACAGTTTTTATGTCTGCCTTTCCGGGACTAGCACCACATGCATTTTCCTGTTTATTGGTCTTAAAATCAAATTGGGTCCAGTCAGCTTTGTTCCAGTAGACAATTTATGTAAATGTTAAATCATGTATATCTTTGATGGATTTATGAGGTCAGAGGTTAATTATTGTTCATAAACTGAAGCTGGCAACTCAAGAACATAGGAAGGCTCAGAATGCGATGTAACATGTAGTCGCTATCCCAGAGACGATGGTATATAATCACCAAATCCTATTTTATTTTCTCCTTTCTGGGTGCTCAAAAGACTGCACTTCCAAGCTCACTTGAATTTAAGTGGGTCCATGTTCCTCCTGATGGACTGTGATATGTGTGCAGAAATGATATGAGTCACTTCAGAGCTGAGGCAGTAAAATGTTTCATGTGGTCCTCTATCTTTGGTTCTTTTGCTTTAACTACCCCCAAAGTCATGTGCTGAGATATTGGAATCAGCTTGGGTCCCTAAGTGACTCTATGGACACAGCTCTCCACTAAACTGCTTTAGATAGGTAATGTGAGCAAGAAATAACATGTGAAGCACTCAGGGTTAATTTAGTACTACAACATGACTTAACCTAAACCTGACAATTAGTATCCACAACAAAGGGGATATTGTAACCCAATTCTATTAGGGTTAAAATAAGGGAAGTTCTAAAAACTTGGACAAAGACAGACTCTCAGGACCGCTACAATATGGGAATTCAAATTAAAGGCCTCTACACAAAGATGGGACTACGTAAACGTGACCCCTTCAGCCAGTGAACTCACAAAACATATGTCCCACAGCAAGAGATGTTGATGAGAGATACTATCTTGGCTCTGGGAGGAACAGAGAACAAAAATAAAATAATGTTCTCTAAAGATTCCGAGCCACCTGAGGCTGCTCTCATGTAAGTTTGGTGCTGAAACTTTTACCACCTGTATAAGCCACATACAACTTCCCAGCTGAAAATTCAGTTAAATGTTTCCTGAATTGGTAATTACCTCAGATACCAGACAGAAACAGAAGCAAATCCCTTCTGAGGGAGCCAACTATAAAACCAGGCCTTAAAGAATTCTATCAGTAAAAACCACAAATGCATGAGGAAATAAGCTTGTATTAGTGAGAGTCATCAGATATTTGAATTATCAAATAAGACTATAGAATAATGTACCTCAAACTGAAAAATATATATTCTTTTAAGCAGATATAGAATATTTTTTTAAAAAATTACCCATGTTCGAATCTAGACCTTAAAGCATTACTCAACATATTTCCCCCAAAAGTCAGTATTACATAGAATACTTTCTGAACAGAATGAAATTTTTAAAAGTCAATAACAGAGGAGAACTTAAAAACATACATTTAGTCATTTTCCACTTCCATTTTAACTGCATCTCATAAATATTGGTTGGTAGTAATTTCATGGTTTTTAATTTCTGTTGCATTTTTATTTAGCCTCTTAACTAAAACTTAGGGGATGCAGCTAATGTGGCACTTGGAAGGAAATTTATAATCTAAATTCTCATTATAAAGGAAAAAAGGCTGAAAACATGAATTAAATATCCAGCTATATGTTAGAATAATAGCAAAATAAATCCAATGAAATTTGAAGTAAGAGAAAAATAAATCCAAGGAAATTTGAAGGGAGGAAATAATAAACATAACAGCAAAGCTCAATGTGATAGGGAAAAAAGACACAATAAAAAATATCTCAAGAAAATGATAAGACAAATCATAGACTAGGAGAAAATATTTTAAAAACATATATATGATAAAGGATTATTATTCAAAATATATAAAGAGCTCTTAAAACTCAATAATAAGAAGATGAACAACCTGATTTTAAAAGGGACAATAGACCTGAACAGATACCTCACCAAAGAAGATAGCAAATACAGACAGCAAATAAGCATGTAAAAAGATGCTCCACATCATATGTCATTAGGGAAATGCAAATTAAAACAATAATGAGATACTTCTACATACCTATTAGAATGGCCAAAATTCAAAACACCAACAACAAATGCTGGTTAGGATGCAGAGCAAAAGGAACTCTCATTCATTGCTAGTGGGAATGCAAAATGGCACAGACACTTTGAAAGACAGTTTGACGGTTTCTTACAAAATGAAACATAGTCTTGCCATAGGATCCAGTAGTTGTGCTCCTTGGTATTCAAAAACTTATGTCCACACAAAATCTTGCATATGGATATTTATAGCAGCTTTATTCATAATTGCCAAAACTTGAAAGCAACCAAGATGTCCTTCGGTAGGTGAATGGATAAACCGTGGCACAGCCAGACAATGGAATATTACTTAATGCTAAAAAGAAATGAGCTATCAAGTCATGAAAAGACATGGAGGAATCTTAAATGCATATCACTAAGTGAAAGAAGCCAATCTGAATAGGCTGCATGCTGGACGATTCCAACTAAATGACATTATAGAAAAGGAAAAACTATAGAAAAGGGGACAATTAAAAGATGAATGGTTGCCAGCAGGTAGGAGGGAGGGATTAATAGGTAGGGACAGAATTTTTAGGGCAGTAAAACTATTCTGTACAATACTATCATGGTAGGTACATATCAAAATACATTTGTCAAAATCCACAGATACACAACACCAACAGTAACCCCTAATGTTAACTATGGACTTTGGGCGATAATGATATGTCAATGTAGGTTCATCAGTTGTAACAAATGTACCACACTAGGGTGGGATGTGAGTAGTGAAGGAGGTTATGCATACGAAGGAACAGGGGATATATGGGAACTCTCTATACTTTCTGCTCAGTTTCACTCTGTACCTAAAACTCCTCTAAAAAGTAAAGTGCATTTAAAAGAAAAGGGATCAAAGGATCAATAGAGATGAAAATTCATTCTTTGAAAAAAGTAATAAAATTAATAATCCACTAGCAAAGCTGACCACCACAAAGAAGAGAGGGAATGAATAACAATACATATGAATAACACAGAAATAAAAAATATAACTAGAGATACAGCAGAGAGTAGAGAGGTTAAAAATTAAATTTGAATTAAAAAGATAAAAATGGAGATCCACATATATGAAAATCATTAGTGTGGTATTCTTTATGTTAAAACTGTGAAAACTTGGGTCAATCTCCCAATATTTGGAATATTTGGAACCTGAGCTTCTAAATAACCATGGGCAAAATAGAAACTAAAAAAAAATTTAGAAAAGATTTTTAGCTGATTGATAATGAAAACATAAAATATCAAAATGTGTGGGATGTAGTTAAAGCAGTGCTTAGAGGAAATTTTAGCATATATTAAGAAATGAAAAGGTTTTAAAATCTGTGATCTAAGTTTTCACATTAAGAAATTAAACAAAGGAAAGCAAATTAAACTTAAGAAGAAGAAAGAATAATAAAGATAAGAGTAGAAATAAAATAGAAAACCAACAATAAAGAATACTATCACAGACAAAAGTTGACTCTGTGAAGATTAAAAAAATTGACAAACCTATAGCAAGACTAATAAAGAAAAAGAGAAAATGGAAAAATGCATCAATTCAGATCCTAGAGGCACTGAACAATGAAGAAATGCTATGAACAGTTTTTATGCCAATAAATTCAACAATTTAGATGAAATGGATCACTGTTTTGAGAAACGCAAATTACCAAAACTGACATAAGAAGAAATAGATAGTTCCCAAAAAATAAAAAATAAAAAAGTTACATGTAGGCTGGGCGCCGTGGCTCATGCCTGTAATCCTAGCACTCTGGGAGGCCGAGGCAGGCAGATTGTTTGAGCTCAGCAGTACAAAACCAGCCTGAGCAAGAGAGAGACCCCATCTCTACTAAAAATAGAAAGAAATTACTTGGACAACTAAAAATCTATATAGAAAAAATTATCCGGGCATGGTGGCGCATGCCTGTAGTCCCAGTTACTCGGGAGGCTGAGGCAGAAGGATTGCTTGAGCCCAGGAGTTCGAGGTTGCTGTGAGCTAGGCTGATGCCACGGCACTCTAGCCTGGGCAACACAGTGAGACTCTGTCTCAAAACAGAAGAAAAAAGTTACATGTATAAAAATATGCAATATGTAAAAAAAAGAAGAAGAAATAGAAAACCTGAATAGTCCTTTATTTATTTAAAGAATTGAATTTGTAATTTTAAAAAATTCTCACAAAAAGAACTCCAGACCCAGAGTTTATGCCTATGGAAGAAATAATACTAATTTTATGCAAACTCTTTCAAAACACGCAGGAGGCTATGTGTCCCAACTCATTTTACAAAGGCAGCATAACTATGATAGCAAAACCTGACAATGACATCACAAAAACAATTAAATTGCAGGCAAATAGCCTCCATAAACAAAGAAGCAAAAATCCTGAACAAAATAATAGCAAATCAAATCCAGTTATATGTATAAAGAACTTGATAAAATTCCATACTCATTCATGATGCAGACACTAAGCAAAGTAGAAATAAGGATAACTTCCTCAATTTAATAAAGAGCATCTATAAAAAACTCTTCAGTTGATATGACACTTGACAAAATTTTGAAGGCTACTTCCTAAGGTCAGAAACAAAGCAAAGAAGTCTATTCTCATCAATTATATTAAAAACATTATAGTAGAATTTCTGGAATTATAATAAGGCAAGAAAAAAAGGCAAAAGAAAGAAAAGCAAAGAAAGGAAAAAAGTGCAATTGCCTTTATTTGCATACAATAAGATCTTATATATAAAAAAATCCAAATTAAATAAAAACTACTACAACTAATAAGTGATTTTAGCAAGGTTGTAAGATAACAAGCCAACATACTAAAAGCAATTCTATTTTGTGCTCTAAAAACAATTATAAATACAATTTTTAAAATGCCATTTGCTATAGCATCAACATTTTAATATATTTAGGAATAAATATAGCAAAATGTGCAAAATGTTTACAATGATAACTGTAAAGTTTGCCAAGAAAAATGGCCTAAATAATGGAGAGATACCATGTTTAAGGATGGGAAGACCCAATGTTGTTAGATGACAACAGCACTCATAATTTCTGTAGCTTTGGATGGTAATGTAAAACACCTGGAATATCTATGACAATAATAAAAACAGACAAGATCAGCGGACTTACTATGATGCTAAGTCAGTAAGAGAGTGTGTTATTGACATAAAGATAGACATGTATCAATGGAACAGAAAAGAAAAGCAAAGATAGATTCCAAGTGATTGTCATCAAAGACATCAAGGCAATTCATTAAGAAAAGGAAAGTCTTTTCAACAAATAGTTCTGGAACAACATGATATCTACAGGAGAAAAATGAATCTTGATCCTCTGTTTTGTGCCATGAAAATAATAATAATAATGATGATAATTCAAGATGGGTCATAAACGTGAATGTTAAAGCCAAAATTATCAATCTGATAGAAGAGAACACATAGGAGAATATCCTGACAACCTTGGGGTAGGCAAAAGTTTTTTAGGACACAAAAAGCACTAACTCAAGAAATGTGATAAATTGTACATCACCAAAATTAAAAACCTCTGCACATCAAAAGATATGACTAAGGAAATAAAAAGACAAGTGACAAATTGGAAAAATATATTTGCCATTTATATTTCCAACAAAGGACTTCTATATGTAAAATATAAAGACTAACAAATCAACAGAAAATAGACAACCAAATTTTAAAATGGCCAAAAGACTTTAATAGACATTTCATAAGATATATGAACGACAAATATACACATGAAAATATACTTAAAATCATTAATCATTATTGAGATGTAAATTAAAATTATAATGAGATATCACTACATACGTACTTCAATGGTTAAAATTTAAAAACATGACAATTCCATATATTTGCAAAAAGGTATTATACTGGAGCTCTTATATGTTGCTGGTAGAATGGAAAATAGTAAAACCACTTTGAAAAACTGTATGGCCATTTCTTATCAAGTGTGTATCATCCACCTACTCTGTGACCCAGTAATTCCACTCTCAGCTATTTATCCAAGAAAAATGAAAACATATATCCACAAAGAGACTTGTACGACAATGTTCACAGAAGCTCTATTTATAATAGTCCAAAGTGGAAACAATGGAAATGTCCATTAACAGGAAAATGGACAAATTGTAGAACATTCATACAATGAAATACTACTTAGCAATAAAAGGAACAAGCTATTAGTACATGAAGCAATATGGAGGAATCTCACAAAAAGTTTCGAGAGAAAGAATCCATACTCAAAGGACTACATAATATATAAATTCCATTTATGTGAAATTTAAGAAAAAACAAAACTAATCTATGGTGATAGAAATCAGAACAGAAAATATTTTTCAGAGATAGAGGGAAGGATTCCCTGAAAAGTGGTGTGGAAGAACTTGCTGCAGTGATGAAATATTCTATATTTTTTCAGTTTTCAGTTATATAGGTGCACACATGTGTCAAAATTCCTCAAACTGTCTGTACGTTTGCTACATATAAATTATACAACGCTAAAAAAGTTAAAAATTGAAAAAGCGACAAAAATAACAAATTCCTGTAAAATAAATAAATGATCAAAACTGACTCAACAATTATTGAAAACTTGAATGGTTCTAAAACAATGGGAAAAAAATTAATCGGCAGTTCAAAATCGTCTCAAAAATAAATTACCAGGCTCCTTCAGAATAGAGAAAAATTGGGTTCTGAGATGAGTAAGATCTTGACAAAAACACATGAGACAAGGACAATTTTAAAAAGTTAAATTATGGACTGAGCACACCTTTGAACTTCAGTGTAAAAATCCTAAATGAAATGTTATTAAATCAAGTCTAACAATTTTTTAAAAAATACTATTTTATGGCCGGTTGGATGCAATGTAAGTTAAACATAGGAAAATCTCATTGTAATTCACTGTATGACTGGTTAAAGAAAAATCCATGTGGTAATTTCAACAGACGCAAATAATTAGGATCTTATCTTCTTAGGAACAAATGAAAAGATACTCAGTTTTACTTAATAATCAGGGAAATAGAAGTTAAAACAACAATGAGATATCATTTTACAAATATTTATTTTCCAAAAATTAAAAATACCAAGGTTGGCTAGAATGTGGATCAAAGGAAAAGTATGCCCTGCTGTTAGACTGTAAATTGATACATTCATTTTGGAAAACAATTTGACATAACCTACAGAAATGGGCTCACTTTCTAACCCAGCAATTCCATTCCTAAGTATGTACTAGGAAATGAAAGAATTACTTCAACAATTGTAGGTATGTATATTGAGCAGGGTGGGAAGAGGGGGGTGTTTCAGCCATGGGGTGAAAAAGAGACCTCCAGAGACAGACATTGGTAGTGTCTACCCAGGCTCTGTCATTGGAAGAGGAGGTCTTACCTATAGGATTTGATAATATCTGGTCCCTAGTTTAGAGTTAGATATAAATAGTTGAAGTACTTAGCAAGATCTCTGCTGATATTGTTTTTGCCTGATTCATTTAAACATTGTTAATATAAAACTCCTTGTTCTGACTCTTTCTTCATCAAGCAATCTCCTCTTTCCAAGGTGGACCTGCCTATAATAAGGGAATATACTAATCACCTAGGTTTTGACTATTTCTGATTCCTGAAGGTAATTTGTAGGTAAGTACCTGATTTGTAGGTAATTTGGTACCAAATTACCCAGTCTAAAAACTGACATCTGATTATGATTTGGGTCCTCATATACTTTGACTGTAGGAAGAGGATTTTATGCCAATCTGAATGATCTGGTTATATTTCTCATTGAATTCCTAAAATAGGCACTCTGGGTTTATAGGATTCTCGTGTGCCCTTGAGTTAGTGTGAGCTCCTCCCTCAAGAGATGATCATTCCCAGCACTGATTGACAAGCATAATTCCTGGGTCTTCAACAGAATCCAGATCCAGCTGTTCTCAACTGAGATTAACAGCACTATCTCACTTTCACCTTCCAACCCCTGTTGTCGATTCCCACACTGATTATATCAGTGTTCAACTAATAATGAAAATTAAAAGTTACAAGTTAGAACTAAAATATATGAGGTCATTTCTGAAACTCCACAAATTTTGAAAAGTAGGCTGGTTCTATTTATAAGTGTAATAAAAAATTAATACGAAAAACTGTCAAACACAAACACAACTAAATGTGTACATATAGCCACCTGTGTTTTGAAGTCAGTTTGATGACATAGTTATGATTTTTTGAGAAGGTTTAAAACCTAGCAAAGATAGGCATATCGTAACCAAGCACCGACCAGTGGATGAGCTATCTACCTGCAGATTTACCTAGTGATGATTTCGCTATGAGCTGGTGAGTAGCAACATAAATAGCCATACAACACCAGCTGAACCTGTTAGGACTTGAATGTAAGCATGTTTCTCAACAATCACACTTTACAACCCCTTTGGTTGACTTCTTTTTTTTTCTTTTCTCATCTGACTTTTTTACCTGTCAATGAATAATGCCCACTCATTGCTGCCTCTGGTCCATTAATTCTGTTTGGCTCTCTTTGAAATTTTGGACAACATGCTTCTCAGGTGATTGTACTATGAGTCAAGTAGAAAAAGAGGTTGTCAACCGTCCCAGTGAGGTCCCAAGGCTTGGCAATGGGGTTCCTGCAGAGCCTGGTGCTGTCGCCGCATCAATCAGCCCTGGAGCACACTGTTATTATCGCAACCAGTCATTCCACACTGTAATCACAACAGGAGAGAAGAAAGCCTTCTCTTCACAACTGACTGCAAGCAGCTTGATCCCTGTGACCTTGAAAAGTACCAGAATGTCACAGGTAGGAGTTTCCCTGTGACACGTCTACATCTCCTTTCCTCCCACTGCACTGACCCCTCCCTCGCTCAAATCTTCATTCTTCTCAAATTGGAAGATAGTCACGAATGAAACTGTGTGAGCACAAGGATTTAGCTATAAGCTAAAAGGACAAACTGAAAGTATCACAGAGGTGAAGGAGAGGTATAATTTTGGAATGCTGTGCAAGAGAATGCAAAATCCAGAGGCAGAGGCTTCAGTCTCCGGGAGCACCTGACAGTGCTTTTTGTGAACGAAAACTGATCACTGGCTTCAACTGGTGATCCTTAGCAGGGATCGTTTCTGGGCAAAATAAGGAAGAAAGTTTGTCTTCTTATTTGCCACTTCCATTCCTGCCCTTCTTCCTAATCCTTTTACAAGGACCTTTTTCCCTAAATCCACCCAAATCTACCTTTCCTGGTTATCAGACTGGCTCTTGATTCATGCTGATGTTGGAAAGAATCATCTGATACATCACACAAATGTTTAAGGGATTGCTATAGTTTACTGTGATGCTTTTTCTAGAGGATTTGGATTTGAATGGAGGATAATATTTCAATTCAGAGAAATACGGCTTGATTGGTGAATGTTTGCTCCTCTCGATACTGGCTCAATTGCTGCTTAGTCAGTCTAGAGCTAGAAGTCATTTCCTCATGTGTTGGTGAGAATAGCATGTGAACTGAGCTCATTCACAGCTAATAACAACCATAGCCACAGCTGCTAGCTATTTAGTGCCTACTCCACTTACCAGATGCTTTATATAAGTTATTTCATTCAGTAATCACAAAAAATGATATTAAATAGATACTGTTATTTCCATTTTACAGATAAGGAAACTGACATAAGTAATTCTAAGCAACATTAGAGCTACTACAGGCCAGAGGGGGACTTCGAAAGTAAGGGAGCTCTCCATTATATAACAACATGTCAGGAAGCAAAAATTTTAGCATTTAACTTCAGTTGAGTTATAAATCCAAAACATTTATACTGGATTTCCAACTTAGCAGTAGAATATAATTATGACACTGAAAGAGATGATTAGAGCATATCTACCTGCTTTATCCATCTACCTCCAAGAAATACTGTGATGATTCAAAAGCTTTTGCAAACAGCTGGGCCACCTTCTAAGAAGCCCAACTATTAGAATGTCTCTGTTTCATTCTTTTAAACTCCCTAGACTTGGGCCACATAAAAAAAACTCCATGCATTCTAGAAGAACCAATACAAAGAACATTTTTTTACTAAAATACAATAAAGCTAAAATTAACAACAAAATCAAAAACCAAGAAGGACCTTTCACCTAGAAATTAGAGCACATGTTGTTAAATAACATTTGGGACAAGAATATTATATTAAGTAGAAAAACCCAGACACTAAAAGTACATACTGTATGATTTAATTTATATAAAGGTAAGAAGCAGAACTAATCCATGATAATAAAGATTAGAATAGTGGTTACCTCTGAATATTGACTCAGAATGGGCACAAAGAAACTTCAGGTGGTTGACAATAATCTAAGTCTTGATAAAAATGGTGGTTATCTAGTTGTATACATATGCAAAAATTCATTAAACTGTACACTGAGAAGTGTGCATTTTAATGTATGTAAATTATACCTCAATTTAAATAAATCAATTAATGTAATTCATCGCATGAAAAACTTAGAATAAAAATCATATTGTCATTCCATAGTTACACAAAAATGTAATAAAATTCATCATCCATTCATTGAAAAAAAACCTATTAGAAAACTAGGAATAGTAGGAAACTTTTTAAATCTGATGAAAGGTGTTATAAAGCAAAAAAACCCACCCTACTGTAAACTTAATATTTAATGTTGAAGTACTAAAACTTTTCTCCAAAATCAGGAATGAGGCAAACATGCTCATTATCACCACTTCTATTGAATATAGCACTGGAGGTCCTAGCCATGGCAATAAAGCACTGTCCTTATTTGCAAATGAGTGATTATGCATAAAAAAACTCAAAATAACTTAGAGATAAATTATTATATTTAATAAGCAAAGTTAGCAAGATCTCAATACCCAATCAATTTATAAAAATCAATTGTATTTTTATATAAATAAAAATGTTAGAAAACTACATTTAAAATAGCATTTACAATATCATCAGAAACTTTAAATACCATAGAATAAATCTAATAAAATATGCACAAAGCTTCAGCACAGAGAGCTATAAAACATTATTGGAAGAATTGTAAAACTTCCTAAATAAATGAAGAAATATACTTTTTTCATAAATTAGAAGATTCATTATTATAAACATTTAAGTTCTTCCCCAAATCAGTTGACAGATTCAATGCAACTACAATCAAAATCCCAGCATGGTTTTTTAGGAGTTTGGAGGGAATCGATAAATTTCTAAAATTTATTTTAAAAAGCGCAAAGAACCAAGAACCGACAAGGGAGTTTTGGAGAATACGTTTGGAGACTCTACACCACTGAATATCCAGCTGCATTAATTAAGACAGGGTGGTACCAGTTCAAGCTTGGGAATATAGACCAGCGAGACAGAAGAGAGAGTTCAGAAATGGACTCTAACACATACACACCTGATTTATGACAGAGGTGGCATTGCAGAGTGGTGGTGAAAGGAGAATTGTCAACATATAGACACATAGTGGTGGATTCAAATTAGATATCCATACAGAGAAGAATTAATCTTGATCCCCACATTATACTGTACAAAAATTCAATTCTAGATGGTTTGTAAATCTAAAAGGCAGAATAATTAAGCTTTTAGAATATGACATAGGAGAATACCTTCATGATCTTGTCATAGGCAAAAATTTCTTAAACAGGAAAAAAAGCACTAACAATCAAGGGAAAAATGATAAGTTGAACTACATAAAAATTAAGACCCTCTGCTCAT
>RJWJ010004210.1:0-78087 GCA_004363605.1 Indri indri
AATAATGATTACACTAATCATTCTTTCCCATTAGTGCTATTATCTGAATTTCAGTGTTCATATGAATTTATTAATGTGTCACCTAAAGCCTCTTAAACTGTATTTCCATTAAAGTATTACACATTTCTATTGTGGTCTTCACCCCAAAGAAAATCCTCTGGCTTTAATTAAAAAATTTCAGTAGAGGCATAATGCCTTTAAAAAATACCTAGCACTACGAGGTAACATAATGATGCTAAGCCAAGCTTCTGTTATCTATAGCTGTTATTTTTCAGGATGTTAATTTTATCTATAGCAGGTACAAATCTATGGAACAAAGAACAATGTCATAGTGATATTTTGCTGTTTTGAATGGAAATCCAATTATTTTCTTCTTGACTCCTGTCATTTTTGCATCTAGTCCCCTCTCTCCTTCTTATCTCTTTAAATAAAACGTTTCATTCTAGAAGTCTTTATCCTTTTCTTATAAATTCCCATTACTTTCTTATATATTATTCCCAAGAAATATAAAATCTGAGATTCAATAATGTAAACACTTGACAGTTTAGAGATTAAAACATATCAGGTTATTCAGTAAATGTACATAGTGCTTTATATTCACAACGTAGTCTTCATCCTTGTGCAGTTTACCTCTTTCTACAAAGCAAACAAACATACAACCCAAGAGATTACATTTTTTGCCTGGTTTTAATTGTGAGAGGTAGCAGAAACAGAATTAAAAATCTGAATTGCAAGGCTGAGGTTATGTTGCCTTTCATTATACAGCAGTGGAGGCTGAACTGGTGAAAAAAGGGTAATCGGGTTGAAAATAGTTATTTTGTTTTTGATGATCTACTCTGTGTTTCCATGGAAACAGAGCTGGCAGCCACAGAGTTGCTGGCATTATATTTTCTTACTAAGCTTTGAGGCATCAAAGCTTAAAGGTGAGGTTTTATGATCATAATCTGTAGAATCTGACTTATTTCCAAATAAATTAAAAACATTTATTGAATGCCTATTACATATAAGGCACTGGGAGCTATAACTAGCAAGGCTGGGAAGGAGCTTTAAACCAATTGAGTAGAATAAATGTTAGTTTCTAAAAGCCAATCTATTATATATTTGGGATTTTTTTAAGATAAAGAAGAAATAAAGCCTGTTTTAAAAATCTATAGTGTGAGGGTAGAGTATTGAGACCAGTATAATTTAGTGAAATTAATTTTAGAAAACAACTAGATTTCCATACCAGATTGCATAATTCCTTCTTCCTGTATATAAAATCTAGGTGATACTAGGGTAGTTACCATGTGTTAAGAAGACAGTCTATGCCTCCAGTAAATAAAACAACAAACAAAAAATAAAGGGAGCTTAAACAAATGTAAAAGGTTTTCTCAGAAACTGATATATTAAGGAATTTACTAAATATTTCAGTCGAGGGGTGGTTGTCAAATGATTATCTTTTCCTTTATGAAAGGTTACATTAAGTTTAAAAAGCTTTAATCATTTAACATATCAGTCATAAACTTTCAGAAATCATTTGTCAAATACCTTCACTTTACATACAAAAAAACTGAGGCCCAGAGAGCTGGAGACACTTGCCCCAAATCATACCTAGATGGCAAAACTGGAAGTCCTAGAACTTGGATCTCCCAATTCAATGCACATTTTACCTTCATTGAGGTTTCAATATACAAATATTTTAATTTCATATAATTCTTAGGAACTAATCCATTGTTTAAAAACAAGATACACACCATAAGAAACAAAAACATTAAATGAATATGTATCCAAATGAAAAAACTGACAAGTGTGGCCTTAACAGCCATATTTAAGTTTTGAGTGAACTATGAAGATGCCTGCTTTTCAGAAAGTGTCAGAAGCACACATCATCTGAAGAATGACCAAAAAGCCTCTTGGTAGCTTGACATGTGGGAAGTTTACCTTCTCAATTCTTCCACACACAGCCATCTGTCTATCCATTAACTCATTCACTCCATAATTCAATAAGCACTCCTTAAGTTCCAATTATAACATTGTGTACATAACTAATTCTTCTCTGGTATCTCTTTTCCCCTAAAAAGTTAAATATTTCCTCTTTTTTGCTCTAATACTTTTTGTTCCTATCTCTATTCTAACACCATACATAGTACAGTTGTATTCTGTACCCACCTTTAAACTGTTAGCTCCTTGATAGCAGTGACTGTGTCTCATTTATCTCTATCCCAGTCCCTTGATACATAATAGTAATTAAATATTTTGTGAGGACATAATCTTTATTCTCATTTTTGCCTTAATGAGAAAGATGCAGAAAAGCAAGAGATATATGTTAGCTGAGGAGACCAGGAAAATTGGGGAGCAAGAGTGCAGGATACTTCTGACTGGATCCTTACTATTGATTACCTCTTATTGACTGCAATTTCATTTCTTAAAATAGTAATTCCCAGGTATTTATACTCTCTTTGAGTATTGATTCTCACTCTAAACCCTTATTCTCACCCTTTGGACTTTCCTCTTACATAGAGATTAAGATTTTCCAGTGAGAGCTTCCTCACCTTAATCTTCTCCATCTCAATATTTCCTTTCTTCTCATGTTTCTGAAAAAGATATGTTTTTCTTCATTACCTGCTTCATCTAACATAATTCCTCACTAGCTTCTACCCATTCACTTAGAGGTACTTAGGTGTCCTTCTAGCAAAAAAAGTTTGGTGAACATACTGCTTTCTTACTCTTTTGTATATACACACACACACACATATGTGTGTGCAGGTACATATATACACAAATATATAACATATATAGAGATCTGTATTTACATTGTCTCCTATTTATTTATTCCTTAAAATGCTTTAATCTGTCTTCTCTCCTTTCCTCACAACTCAATTGAAATAACACTCTTGAAGTGACTTTTCTCTTTTATGGTTTAAAAGTTGTACAAGGAGTGCTAGTTAATATTGCCAAAAGAACTAACTTAAAGGAAACTTGTCCTTCCACTCTTCTCTCTACCCCCATTTCAAACACATAGACATTCTAGATTAATTTTTTTCTTTTACTACTTTGCTGAACTCTGCAGAAAGGAAAATTTTTAAGTGCCACAGAGAGAAATCCACAACAGTGTCGAACCTCTGTAGCCCACAGTGATCACTGAATAGGATCAAATACAAAAAAGAAAAAAATCAGCATTCCATACTGTATAATACATGGGAGTGATTCCAATTTTTCAGACTACCTTTATTATGCAGAAACCCAGAGTCAGGAAATGAATATAAATGGTCCCAGCTACAAGAATGCCTTTACAGCACAGAGCAGGCACAGGATATAATTCATGCTAAATTCTGAACTCACAAATCAGAATTACAAAGCATTGGAGGGACTCTGATGTCATGAGAGACGGTCAGCATATGTAATGCATGGGAGAAATAAAAAGGAATTCTAAATAATACAGAAAAGTTCTTTAGCATGAGTATATGTAAAAATCCAGAGATTTTTAAGATAGAAATGGACTCTATAAGGTAAGAATAAAACATTATATTTTAAAAGGATAAATTTAAATAAAAAACTAATAGAAATTACAGACATAATAGATATAGTCATTGACATAAGAAACTTCTCAGTGAATCGTATAAACAATAAACACCACTTAAGAGGATGAATTGGAAGATATATTTAAGCAACTCATCCAGAACATAACGTAGAGAAATAAAGAGATAAAGTGATCTGGAGGGCAGAATAAGATGCTTCAACCTATATTTAACAGCATTCAAGAAGAAGAATGTGAAGAGGCAGTATTTGAAGTAATTAGGGTTGAGAAGTTTCTAGAATTGAAAAAAAGATGAATCCACAAATTTAAAAAGCATAGTAAATCCCAAAGAGAACAAATAAAAACAAAACCACACCTTAATATATCATACTGAAAGCTACAGGATGTCAAAGAAAGAGAAGAATCTTTTAAGTGACCAGAGATGACAGGCAGTTTTTCCACATAAAAATGGCAATCTGACTGCGAATAAATAGCCTTCTCATCAGCAACAACAGATGCCAGAAAACAATATGAAAGTATCCTCAAAGTACTGTGGGAAATAAACCATCTATCTAGAATTCCATACTGTACCAACTTATCATCCAAAGGCAAAATAAAAACATTTCAGATGTGCATATTTTAAGACAGCTTACCTATAGACCCTTCTTGAAAGAACTACCAAAGGATCTAATTCAGCAAAAATGAAATTGAACTCTGCATAGAAGAATAAAATATAAGAAGCAATGGATATTACAATGCAAATACTCTAATGAATTTGTAGGCTTTCTCTCTCGTCACTATCCAAGTGTAAGGAAGATGTTGAAAGTGTTATGTACCCAGCTACTCCCTCAGCAAATCAGGAAATTTTCCTCTCAAATGTTAAACACAAAATCATAAGATTAAACTACATTAGATATCTATACATTTAAAGAGATTTTCATGTATAATGTAATCACACACATTTTAAAAACTGTTAATGTAACATTATAGAATATATCAGTAAACATATCAGAACCAATTGCATTGTATTTGATGATACCGTGATTAGCATTAGTAATAGTGATAAAATAGTTTTGATTTAAAAATTTATAATTTTGGAAAGTAGAGAAAAAAAGAAGACTAAACTAATCATTCATAATCCCACTACCAAGGAATAAATAATGTTAACAATTTCTCATTCCCTGAAGACATTTTTATAGTTAAGAATATACTATATATATAATTTTCCTACATTTTTTCCTTGCCATTATCTCCATCATAAAATTCTTCAAAACATCATTTTAATTGCTGCATAGTATTCCATAGTATAGATAAAACATAATTTGTTTCCTAATTATTAGATCTATAGGGTGTTTCAAACATCTGATACTATAAACAATGCTGAGATTAATGTATTTTTACATAAATCTTTTGGATTATTTCTTAAGAACAGATTCTCTAAAGGGGAATTATTAACAACTTTTTGATCACCAAATCCATATGCTATTTCTCAGTCTCCATTCTTTGTGATACATGAACTGTTTGACACCGATGGCTACTGTCTCTTCTGCCTTTCATGAAATAGCACTCTCCTGATTCTCCCACATAGCTGACAACTTTTCGTCAGTCTTTTTTTTGCTTTTCTTCCTTTTGTTTCTGTTTCCTTAATTTTATGTTCCTGAGATTAGGACTTCAGTATCTGTCTAAACTCTCACTTGATATTGAATTCTAAGCTTCAACGCGTATATGAGGATTTTTAATAAAGCTTTTTCTTGGATTCTGAACTCTTTCCAAGGTAGGGCATTACATTTCTCATTGCCTGCTGAAAATATCCAGGTAAGATTATATCTAAAACAGAAGACACCTTTGCTACCAAATTAGCCTTTTCCTCTAATTATTTCTACACATAGCATTACAATTCTTTTAGTCAGCAGGGCTTGAACTTTGGAGAACAATCACCCCTCCATATCAGTGGGTTCTGCATCCATGGAGTCAACCAACAAGGCTCGAAAATACTTGAAAAAAAATGAATGGTTGCATCTGTACTGAATGTGTACAGACTTTTTTTCTTGTCATCATTCCCTAGATAGTACAGTGTAACAACTATGTACATAGCATTTATATTGTATTAGGTATTATGAGTAAACTACAGATGATTTAAAGTACATAGGAGGATGTTACATGCAAATACTACCCCATTTTATATAAGGGACTTGAGCATCCATGAATTTTGGTATCCATGGAGGGTCCTGGAACTAATTCCCTATGGATACCATGGGACGACTATATTTTGAATCTTTTTTCCTGGTTTTCCAATGACATATTTAGTCAATAGCCCTCTAGCTGTCTCATATTCTAATTTTTTATTTTTTAGAGACAGGGTCTCTATCTGTCGTCCAGGTTGCAGCAGAGTCGCCTGATCATAGCTCGCTGTAACCTTAAATTCCTGGGCTCAAGCAACCCTCCTGCTTCAGCCTCCAGAATAGTTAGGACTACAGGTGCACACCACCACTGGGCTAATTTTTAAATTTTTTTGGTAGAGATAGGGTCTCACCATGTTGCCCAGGCTAGGCTCAAACTTCTGGCCTCAAATGATCCTCCTGCTTCAGCCTCCCAAAGCACTGGGATTACAGGTGTGAGCCACCACACGAGGCCATTTTTTCTATTTTTGCAGTTACTATCTCTGCATAGGCTATTATTGTCTTTCCTTTTTGAAAGTAAAACAAATTAAAATATTTTAAAATTATTATAAGTGCTATAAATTTTAGATTAAAGTGTGAAACAAAAGTTATAAAAACAGATGCAAAGTTTGTGAAATTCAAACCAAAAATAATACAAAAGATCAACAAAAAAATTAGTTTTTTGAAAAGATAAACAGAACTGACAAATCTTTACCCAGACTAAGAAAAAAAGAAGACCAAAATAAATAAAATCAGAGATGAAAAAGGAGACATTACAATTGATACTACAGAAATTCAAAGGATCATTAGAGACTACTATGAGTAATTATATGCCAATAAATTAGAAGAAATGGATAAATTCCTGGACACATACCACCTACCAAGATTGAACCAGGAAGAAATCCAAAAGCTGAATAAGCAAATAACAAGTAATGAGATAGAAGCAGTATTAAAAAGTTTTTCATCAAAGAAAAGACCAGGACCCAATGGTTTCACTAATGAATTCTGCCAAGCATTCAAAGAACTAATACCAATCTTACTTAATCTACTCAAAAAAAAAAAAAAAAAATCAAGAGGAGAGAATACTTCCAAACTCATTCTATGAGGCCTGTATCGCCTTGATACCAAAACCAGATAAAGACACAACAAAAAAAGAAAACTATAGACCAATATGTCTGATGAACATAGATGCAAAAATCCTCAAAAAATACTAGCAAATTAAATTCGGCAACACATTAAACAGATTATTCATCACGATCTAGTGGGATTCAACCCAGGCATGCAAGGATGTTTCAATATATGCAAATCAGTCAATGTGATACATCATATCAATAGAATAAAGGACAAATACCATATGATCATTTCAATTGATGCTGAAAAACATTTGATAAAATTCAATATCCCTTCATGATTAAACCTCTCAAAAAACTGGATACAGAAGGAACCTACATCAACATGATAAAAGCCATGTATGACAGACCCACTATCATATCATTCTGAATGAGGAAAACTGAAAGACTTTCCTCTAAGATCTGGAACAAGAAGAGGATGTCCACTTTCACCACTATTATTCAACATAGTACTAGAAGTTCTAGCTAGAGCAATCAGACAAGAGAAAGAAATAAAGGACATCCAAATTGGAAGGGAAAAATGTCAAATTCCTTATTTGTAGATGATATCATCTTATATCTAGAGAAACCTAAAGACTCCACAAAAAAACTATTAGAACTGATAAACAAATTCAGTAAAGTTGTAGGATACAAAATCAACATAAAAAGATCAGTAGCATTTCTATATGCCAATAGTAAATAATCTGAAAAAGAAACCAAGAAAGTAATCCCATTTATAATATCTAAAAAAAAAACCCTAGAAATAACCAAAGAAGTGAAATATCTCTACAATGAAAACCATAAAACATTGACGAAAGTAATTGAAGAAGACACACAAAAAATGAAAAGATATTCCACATTCATGGATTGAAAGAATCTATATTGTTAAAATGTCCACACTACCTAAAGCAATCTACAGATTCAATACAGTCCCCATCAAAATACCAATGACATTCTTCACAGATATAGAAAAAAAAAATCCTAAAAAATATCCTAACCACGAAAGACCCAGAGTAGCCAAACACATCCAGAGCAAAAACAAAAAAACAAAAAAACAAAAAAAACAAAACTGGAGAAATCACATTACCTGACTTCAAATTATACTACAGAGCTGTAGTGAACAAGAGAGCATGGTACTAGGATAAAAATCGACACATACACCAATGGAACAGAATAGAGAACCCAGAACCACACATCTATAGTGAACTTATCTTTGGAAAAGGTGCCAAGAACATATAGTGGGGAAAGGACAATCTCTTCAATAAATGGTACTGGGAAAACTGGCTATCTGTATGCAGAAGAATAAAACTAGACCCTTATCTCTCACCCTATACAGGAATCAAATCAAAATGGATTAAAGATTTAACACTAAGACCTGAAACTATGAAAACTACTAAAAGAAAACACTGGGGAAACACTTCAGGGGATCTGTCTGGGCAAGGACTTCTTGAGTAATACCCGCAAAGCACAGGCGACCAAAACAAAATTGGACAAATGGGATCCCATCAAGCTAAAAAGCTTCTGCACATCAAAAGAAATCATTGACAAAGTGAAGAGACAACACAAAATGGGAGAAAATATTTGCAAACTACCCATCTGACAAGGGATTAATAACCAGAATATATAAGGAGCTCTGACAACTCAAGGAAAAAAATCAAACAATCCAATTAAAACATGGGCAAAGGATCTGAATAGACATTTCTCAAAAGAAGACACACAAATGGCAAACAAGTATATGAAAAAATGCTCAAATTCATTAGTTATCAGAGAAATACAAATCAAAACTGCAATGAGATATCATCTCACCCCAGTTAAAATGGCTTTTTATCAAAAAGGCAATAACGAATGCTGGCAAGGATGTAGAGAAAGGGTAACTCTCATATGCTGTTGATGAGAATGTAAATTAGTGCAACCACTATGGAGAATAGTATGGAAGTTCCTCAAAAAAACCAAAAATAGAACTACCATAACTAACCCAGCAAACCCACTGCTAGGTGTGTATCCAAAATAAGGGAATTTAGGATATCGAAAAGATATCTGCACTCCCATTTTTATTGCAGCACTATTCGCAATAGCAAAGATTTGGAATCAACCTAAGTGTCCATCAGTGGATGAATGGATAAAGAAATTGTGGTACATATACACGATAGAATATTACATAGCCATATAAAAGAATGAAATCCTGCCATTTGCAACAACATGGATGGAACTGGAAAGCATTATGTTAAGTGAAATAAGCCAAGAACAGAAAGACAAATCTTACACATTCTCACTCATATGCGGGAGCTAAATATTAAAAACAATTGATCTCCTGGAGACAGAAAGTAGAATCATGATTACCAAGGCTAGGAAGGGTAACACGGAGTGGGACATAAAGAGGAGATGGTAAATGTGTGCAAAAATATACTTACACAGAATTAAGAATATTTGATAGCATGACAAAGTGACTATAATCAACAATAGATTAGGGTATACTTTAAAAGAACTAGAAGAGTGGAATTGGAATGTTTGTGTTCCTAACACAAAGAAATGATAAATGCCCAAGGATACCCCAATTACCCTGATTTGATTAATTCACATTATATGCCTGTATCAAAACATCACATGTACCCTATAAATATATATAACTATTATGTACCTATAATAATTAAAAATAAAAATAAAAACAGATACAACATTTAAAAATAAATTATTCAATTCCTTCCTTTTTGCTGTCCTTTTGAATTGGTATTCTGTATTGCTCAGCCTAGTACCTATAAGACACTTGGATTACATCACCTTAATTTCTTTGATTTTTAATATATCTTTATTCTCTTGTACTGAAAAATCTTAATTCTTAGCAACAGTTTATCACAAGTATTTGTTTTAACCTACAATACAAAGAAAATCATTCTCAAATAACAAAACCAACATTACCATTTACAATAAACCTACTAAAGAGTAAAATTTCTTTGTAATTCTTTTTGTCTTTATTTTTTTACAGAAGAGTTTGAAAGAGAAACACATTTGTAAGGAAACATTGAGAATATATTATAAGAACACGTTTATTTTTCCCTTGGACTCTAATAGGCCTAATAGAGGAATCCAGCAATAAAAGCCAAATATAAGCATGCTTTCTTTAATATGCATCACAAACTGTTTTCTTTCAGTGAATAGAAGAGTTTGACAGAGATTTGACAGAGAAACATGTTTGCAAGCCAACACCAAGAATATGTTATTAGAACATGTTTCTTTTCCCATTGGTTTGTATTACATGGGTTTACATATGCAGCTATGAAAGGCAAATGTAAGCATGCTTTCTTTTAAAAATTTTTTATTTGTGTATATTCATGGGGTACAAGTGCAATTTTGCTACATTGGTACATTGCATTGCGGTGAAGCCAGAGCCTTCAGTGCATCCATCATTGGAGCAATGCACATTGTACCCAAGCAACCTCCCATCATCCACCTGCCTCTTCACCCTCCACTCTGCTGAGTCTCCATTGTTCATCATTCCACACTCTGCTTCCATACGTACACGTTATTTAGCTTCCTCTTGTGAGATCATGCAGTATTTATCTTTCTGTGAGTCGTTTCACTTAAAATAACAGCCTCCCATTCCATCCACATTGCTGCAAAAGACATGATTTCATTCTTTTTTATAGCTGAATAGTATTCCATTGTGTATATATATCATGTTTTCTTTATCCAATCCTCTGTTGATGGACACTTAGGTTGAGTCCATATCTTTGCTACTGTGAATAGTGCTGAAATAAACATATGAGTGCAGGTGTCTTTTTTATATATTGATTTTTTTTTCCTTTGGATAGTTACCCAGTAGTGGGATCACTGGATCATATGGTAATTCTATTTTCAGTTCTTTGAGAAATCTTCATGTTGGAGACTGTTTTCCACAGACGTTGCACTAATTCACATTCCCACCAATAGTGTATGAGACTTCCCTTTTCTCCACATCCTCATCAACATCTGTTCTTTTTTGTCTTTTTCATAATAGCCATTCTGCTGCTGTGAGAGCTTCCAAAAGGCAAGAACCAGGAACTCATTCTAACACGAGAGCAAGTTCATAGTCAATGAGCTCAGTGTCAGAGTCCCTGTGCCCCACCCCCACTCTACTGCCTTGTGATCCTGTGCATCTGAGCCTCTCAATTTTCAATCATCCTCATGTCAACATCAAAAATATTTATTAAGCTGCCACATATATATTGTTCTAGTCACCCCATTTATTCTTGCTCTCTTGGCACGTATGTAACTTTATTTGTTTGCAGTTGCTTGACATAATTTTATATCATCTTTATATATATTCAGATGGAGTGCTCAAAATACTCAGAACACTCTGAGTTCACAGAGTAGGTTCTTACCTTTCTCTTTGCTTGACTGCAGCAATAGCAGCAGATCTTGCTGGCAGGGATCTCGGTTCAGGGGGTAGCCCAATGGTTGCCTTTTCCAAATACCATGAGTTGCAGAATGAACCAAAATATGTAGTGGTTTACAATCTAAAAGTATGCCACAGATAAAATATGCAATGGGTACACATTCCACTCTATAGATTGACTTTGTTGCTACAGTAGTATTTGTTAAAATGTGTTCTAAGAAAAACTAATTTCTTGGGATTTTAAAGGATTTTATAGCGATGTGGTTCATAACATGCTACCCCAAAATATGGTACCTTGGCATTTGAGAAAACAGCAGAAGCAGGAAGATCTCTCTCTGACCTTCACAGTTCTCCCCTGAAGTGGGGCATAAAAGAATTCTCTAACTTTCCTCTAGAGCAAAGCATAAGACCCTCATTCCAGTGGGGTCCTCCTTATATTCAGAGGTAAGGAATGAAGACACAGAGACACAGAGAAGAATCTGAACAAACAGGCTTTGCTAAGTTTACTACCATTAGATCACACCCTTTTGTCCTCCAGCCACACTTCTGTACCACTGTCCATAAAAATAGTTTTTCCTGTTTCTTTAGAGCTACATTTCTGAAGGCTCTCATATTAAATAAAATTGTATTCTTTTCTCTTTTTAAAAATATTAATAGCCATTCTGATTGGTGTAAGATGATACCCTGTTGAAGTATTAATTTGTGTTTCTCTGATGATTAGTGATGTTGAACATTTTTTTCATATGCTTCTTGGCAAAAATGCTTCTTTTCAAAAATTTCTATTTATGTTCTTAGCTCACTTTTTAATGGGGTTGTTTGTGGTTTTATTGTTGTTTGAGTTCCTTTTAAATTCTGGATGTTAGTCTCCTGTCAGATGTATAGTTTGCAAATATTTTCTCCCATTCTACAGTTTGTATGTTCACTCTGTTGATTATTTTTTTCACTGTGCAGAAGTTTTGAGGTTTAAGTCCCATTTGTCTATTATTGTTTTTGTTTCCTGTGCTTTTTCACGTATTGGTCATGAATTCTTTGCCTAGACCAATGTTCAGAAGAGTTTTCCCTAGGTTTTCTTTTAGTATTTTTATAGTTTCTGGTCTTACATTCATAATTTAATCCATCTGGAGTTGATTTTTGTATATGGTAAGAGATAGGGATCCAGTTTCATTCTTCCACATATGGCAATCCAATTTTCCCAGCACCATTTATTAAAAAGGATGTCCTTTCCCCAGTGTATATTCTTATGACTTTGTCAAAGATCAGTTGGCTGTAAGTATATGACTTTATTTCTGGGTTCTCTATTCTGTTCCATTGATCCGTGTGTCAATATCATACCAGGGCCATACTGTTTTTGTTGCTATAGCCTTGCAGCATAATTTGAAGTCAGGCAATGCAATTCTTCCTGCTTTGTTCATTTTGCTCAATATTGCTTTGGCTATATGGGCTCTTTTTTGGTTCCAAATGAACTTTAGAATTATTTTTTCTAATTCTATTTTATTATTTCTAATAAAAATGATGTTGATACTTGAACCTGTAGATCGCTCTGGGAAGTATGGTCATTTTAACGATATTAATTCTTCTGATCCATCCATAAGCATGGGATGTTTTTCCATTTGTTTATGTCATCTACAATTTTTTACATCAGTGTTTTGTAGTTTTCTTTGTAGAGATATTTCAATTCCTTGGTTAAATATATTCCCAGGTATTTGGGATTGCCTTCTTGATTTGGTCGTCGACTACATTGTTATTAAGGTATAGAAATGCTACTGATTTCTGTACATTGATTTTTGTATCCTGAAACTTTACTGAATTCATTTATCAAATCTAAGAGTTTTTTTAGTGGAGGCTTTAGGGTTTTCTAGATATAAGATTATATCATCAGCAAACAGGGATAATTTGACTTCTACTTTTCTAGTTTGGCTTTCTTTTATTTTTTTTTCTCTTACCTGATTGCTCTGGCAAGGACTTCCAGTTCTCTGTGGAATAAGAGTGGTGAAAGTGGGCATCCTTCTCTTGTTGCAATTCTTACGGGAATGCTTTCAACTTTTCCCCATTAAGTATGATGTTGGCTGTGGGTTTCTTGTATATGGCCTTTATTATTTTGAGTTATGTTCCTCATGCCTAGTTTGTTGGGGATTTTTATCATGAAAGTATGCATAATTTTGTTGAATGCTTTTTCTGAGTCTATTGAGATGATCATATGGTTTTTGTTTTTAATTCTGTTTATCTATCACATTTATTGATTTGTATATGTTGAACTGTCCTTGTATTCTTGGTATAAAACTCACTTGATAATAGTGTATTATACTTTTGAGGTGCTGTTAGATTCAATATGCTAGTATTTTGCTGAGGATTTTTGCATCTGTGTTCATCATGGATATTGGGCTATAGTTTTCTTTTTTTGTGTCCTTGTCTGTGTTTGGTATCAAGGTGATACTGGTCTTGTAGAATAAGTTAGGGAGAATTCCCTCCACCTCGATTTTTTTTGGAACAGTTTCAGGAGGATTGGTATTAGGTCTTTGTATGTTTGGTAGAATTCAGCTGTGAATCCATCTGGTCCTGGGCTTTATTTTGGGGGGAAGTTTTTATTACTGATTCAATTGCACTACTCATTATTGGTCTGCTCAGGATCTCTATTTCTTCCTGGTTCAATCTTGGGAAGTTGTATGTGTCTATGAATTTACCCATTTTCTCTAGGTTTTCTACTCTGTGAGTGTATAGTTGTTCATAGTTTTCTTTGATGATCCTTTGTATTTCTGTGGTATCAGTTATAAAGTCTCCTTTTTCATTTCTGATTTTGTTTATTTGGATCTTCTCTCTTCTTGGTTAATCTAGCTAGTGGTTTATCAATTTTGTTTATCTTTTTGAAGAACCAACTTTTCATTTCATTGATCCTTTGTATTGGTTTTTTGGTCTCTGTTTAATTTAGTTTTGTTCTGATCTTTCTCATCTCTTTTCTTCTGCTAACTTTGGGTTTGGTTTGTTCTTGTTTTTCTAGGTCCTTGCGGTATGATGTTAGGTTGTTAATTTGTGATCTTTCTACTGTTTTGAGGTAGGCATTTAATGCTATTATCTTCCCTCTTGGAAACGTTTTTGCTGTATCCCACAGGTTTGGGTATGTTGTGTTTTCACTTTCATTTGTTTCAAGTTTTTTTTAACTTCTATCTTAATTTGTTGCTCCAGTGATCATTCAGAAGCATGTTGTTTAATTTCCATGTATTTGTATAATTTCCGAAGTTCCTCTTCATATTGATTTCTAGATTTATTCCACTGTTGTCTGAGAAGATACTTGATATGATCTTGATTTTAAAAAAATTTTAAAGACTTGTTTTGTGGCCTAACCTGGGTCTGTCTTGAAGAATGTTGCATGTGCTGATGAAAAGAATGTACATTTTGTAATTGTTTGGCAGAATGGTCTGTAAATGTCTGTTAAATCCATTTGGCCTAAAATCCATTGTAAGTCCAATGTTTCTTCGCTGATTTTCTGCACCTTGATTTTTCCCTTAATATATCTTGGGGACTTCTCCATATTAGCTGACTGACCTATTCCCCATTAGTTAACCAAATGTTCTTTACAGTTCTTTATAATGGAGGAGTAATAAAAACCCTTCTTACCTTATATTCCTCCACCTGGACTAAAACCACACCTTCCTGCCTATCTGGATTGGAAACATATGCTGTCCAGTCCAGCTGGACATTGATGCAAGACGTCTTCCTCAACAATTAGCTCTGAATATTTCCCATTTTATAAATGTTCAGTAGCTTCCAATTATCTATTGTATAAAACTCAAATTCCTTTGTCTATTATGGTTCTGGCTCCAGTTTACCCTTCTAGGCCTATTTACTCCTAACCTTTATTAATGGTCTTTGATATGCGAGGCCTGGTTCAAAAGGATCACCTAGACCAATGAGAGACTCACCACACCTCCCACTCCACCCCAAGCAAGATTCTGAATTAAACTGATGAGAGAGGCATTGTAATCAGTGGTGACTAGCTAAAAGGTTGGTTAGATTTAGAGTTGGGAGTGGCCATGAAAGAGCTGTGTACATCCTAAAGCCAGTGTGTGTCCTGACTTGTCAGCTTATTCTGAAGTCCTGAGATCCCTTTTATCTTTAAAAAAAAAAAAATCCCCTTTTTAACTTGAGATAGTTTGTGTTTCTTGCAACTAAGAGAACCTTAACTAGAATCCAGGCACTGAGGAGCCACTGAAGGATTTTATGTTGGAAAGTAGAATGATGGCTGAGAATAAAATCATGAGTTTAATAACATTTAAGGGATGGGTGGAAAAATAAGTCACATAGGGTGGAGACTGAGAGGCCAGATTAATAGGAGGCAACCCAGTGGAAAATGGTGTTACAGAAGACAACAGGCAGTGTTTTAAGGAGGAAGTGGCAAATGTAGCAGAAAGATTAAGTAAGACTGAAAATTGTCAATTGGATTTGCTAATTAGGTCAATGCTCACCTTTGCAAGAAAAGTTTTGGGAGGTCGGGATGGGGGCGAAAATTACAATGTGCTGAGGCATGAATAGGCGGTGGGGAACTGGATGTAAGTATAGACCACATCTTTAGGAACCCTGACTGAGATGAGAAGGGCTACAGTTGAAAGCTACAGGGAAGATTTCTGGAAAAATGAATAAGACCTAAGCATATGCATATGCTTTGGTGGAGGGAGGATAGAATGGGAGAGATGGAAAGAAACCTTAACTTGATAGAACTAATTTCCTGAAAAGAAAGTTAGGTGGGAGGAATGGGAACTAAAACACAACTTGAGAGATTTGCTTTTGATATCCTCTAAGGATACCAAAGTACAATAATAATGTTTGCTACATGCCAGGCATTGTGCCAAGCACTTTAGCTGTATTTACTGAATTAAGACTGGATGGAGAAAACAAACACGAGAATGAGGAGCTGAAGCAACATGCATGTGAAAGTCAAAATTATCTCTGCAAGTATAAACTTATGTACTAATAATTTACTAAAAGAGGGAAGAGACGTAGTGAGCTTAAAGAGTGGTAGTTTGAAGAATAGGAGAGGCAGTTGACCAGAAACATATACAAGTATTTTTGAATGGCAACTCAAATGATTGTGTCATTTTCTCCAGGAATACTCAGATATACTAGCGTCAGAGCTCAGAGCCAGGCTATATTTACCCAAGGCTGGAAGTTTGTAAGTAGAGTGGAATAGAAAGACAAGAGTTCAAGGAATTTGACAGCACTGACAGAGTGGTTGAAGTGATGCTCAGTAGGTTTAGGTTAGACATAAAAAGAAGTAAAGCTAGAAGGCAATAATGATGGATAGGAAAAGAGAAAGTAAAAAGGTAGGATAGAAAGATTACAAACGTAAAGGATGCATCAACTCTCTGTCTCACTCCTTTCTGAGTGGACAATGAAGGCAGCACGTTGCCACAACTCATGAAAGCCACCAGAAGACTAAGCTCTCAAGTTCAGGGATTTCTCCATGTAGCAGAGTCCTTAGGCAGGATAGATTCTTGCTACTGAAAGTGTAGTCAGCTGACCAGCATCACTGCCATCACCTATGAGTTTATCAGAAATACAAAATCTTGGGCCCCATCCCAGAACTATTGAATCAGAATTTGCCTTTTAACAAAATCTCTAAGTGATTTGTACGCACATTAAGTTTAAGAAGCAGTAGGATAGATAGATGAGGGAGTGTGGATTTACCCTGGGTTTGTTTAATATTGTTCATAATATGCTAGGAGAAATAAGCAGACATTCTGTCTGTGATATTTTCAATCACCCAGACTCAATATATTCCCCTTTTTATGGATAACCTAAATCCAACCCTAAATGATTACTAATCACTGCACTAACTGGTAATTCCACCCCACCCCAAACCCCAGGTTCTCTCTTTTATGGGCTCAACAATGTCACACCTTGCTGATCAAAATAGGTCTTTCTTGATATATATAATTCAGTCGTGTTGGTGTAACAAATTACAAATTTATGAATCCTACAAATTTTATTTAATTCTGTTTGTAGCAATAGAATATAAAAGGCATGAAATTCCCAAGTAAACTCATCGCCACATAAAAAACTTCATATATGACACATCTCAAATACATATTAACAATTGCCCTCCTGATCCATAGTACCCATAGCTTCCCTATCTGTTATCCTGGTCCTTCCAAATTTCTCTCTTTACAAAAAAGGAGCCTGCTTCTTCATTTCGTCATTTCTTTCTCTCCCCACCAACATTCCACACCCACTAGCTAGCTGTATTTGTTTAGACTTGCAACTGTTTCTGGGTAGGGTGAACAGAATATCTTGACTTTCAGGATCACTTCACCTCTCCTTCATGGTTTCTTAATCTGAACATCAGGGTGTTGTACAAGGTAAACTATAAACTTCCTTTTAGTTTTAAAATTGATTTTATATACCATAGCCAAACTTCCTCTGCAGAGAAAAATATACCAGAAAATCAGCCCAGGTGAAATGAAATTCATTCAGTGCCAAAAGCCATTCTAAGGGGAATTCTGCAGTTAGCTACACACACCCCCCAGCGACTGGGTCAGCTTTACAAGGTGATACCGTGTCTTTCTCCTCATAACATTCTAGTGTTTTGAAGCTGCCACACACGGGATCATGGTTTTGAGCTCTTTGTACCCCCGCCTTTGTGCTAAACCGCGATTCTCCGAGAGGAATTAAGTCACTTGAGAGTCCGAGCGAGCGGAAGCTTGACGAAATTGCCTAAAAATCGACGTTAATATGGAACCAATTCCCCAAGAGCTGGAGGTTCTGGGGCGCAAGGCAAGTCCGCGTCAAACTGATCACGAAGATACCTGTTGGGGACGTCGGTGCTAATGGACATTTGGGTTCCGTCTTTAAATAACTAACGATGCCTTTTGTGACCCAGGTTTTCATCTTATACCAAGAGCAGAATCTCGTCGGCCTGTTGTTTTTTAATGAGTGGATGCTTTTAAGCCTCTGTTACCTACTGGGCCCAAATCGGCAGTCAAAGGGGGGGAAAAGCCATTTGTTCCCTCCTCAAGCTAACTGGTCCACAGAGCTGTGAATGTGCTCGTTACCGCTGGGAGAACCGAAATTGCGGAGGCCTGAGGCGTTTCAAAATTGAACGGGAAGGGTTTTTGAACTGCTGCAGGGAGAGGTGTTTGCGACGTGACAGCTGATGACCACTGGCCTTTGAAGTCCCTCCTTCCCTCGCCAGGTCCGCTCTCCATCCTCAATCGCCTCTCGGCTCTAGCCTCCTCCCCAGAGAAACCCATCTGACACCTACCTCCAGCCCTTCCTCCCTTTTCGACTCCAGTGCTCCCGCGCTCCACCCATCCCCCTCTCGATTCCTACTCCCTCTCCTCTTCTTTCCCTCCCGCCTGCCACTCCTCGCCCTTCCCTCCCTCTTTTCCCTCTCTTCGCCTCCTCCCCTTTTTCCTCCCTCACCCTCCAGCCCAGCCCACTCCGCTTTCTGCCTCTTTCTCTTTCCCCTCAGGTTCGCGCTCCCGCTGCAAACGCCGCCTCTTCCCTCCGCTCTGGGAGAAGCCAGGCGGGAGGCCCCCGGGTCAGCTGCGCGCAGGCGCACTTCGCGGCGGGCGCGCGGGCAGGCCGGGCGTCCACGCAGGCGCGCGCTGCTCGGGCTCGGCTCCGGTGCGGGCGGCCAGACGCTCTCGGGCTCTCTCAGTCTGGGCTTGGGGCCCCGCGGCGGAGGCGGCTGCAGAGGCGGCGGTGGCACCATGTTTCTTCACTCGGTCAACCTCGGGAACCTGGCGTTTTATGTCTTCATGGTCTTTATGGCCACCCTGGGACTATGGGATGTCTTTTTCGGCTTTGAGGAGAACAAGTGCAGTATGAGCTACATGTTTGAGTACCCGGAGTATCAGGTAAGATTCCACCCTCTTCCTCAACTGGGCGCTCCGAGACTCTGGCCCCTGGTGGCTGGTTCTTCTGTGGGTTCGCCGTGCCGTGGCTCTCCGCGCCTCTCCGGCCCCCATCTCATTCTCGCATGTGTTTTCTCCGCCCTGGGAGACTCTGCAGCCCCCTACTCCTTCTCCCCCACCTGCCCTTGTGTCCTCTCTTCACGGTGGGGTGTTTGATAGATGGTTTCCCAAGCATCCTGTCCGGCCCCAAATCCCGAACACAGGCTCTTCTGCCTGGACGGGCCCAGCCCCCCTCATCCCGAGGGGCAGCCTCAACCCGTCTCCCTAAACCCACACCCCATCCTTCTGGCGTTCTTGCCTTAACAGGTGCCCCTGGACCCTCCTGTGCCTCCCACGCGCCTAAATTCTTCCCCTCGTGCGCAGTGATTTGCTAGTCAGATTTCGCATTTCTGGAAGGGAACTGAGCGTCTGTTGAGTGTGTATCGGCTAGATAGTTCCACAGGCTGTTTAGAGACACCAGGGTTTTACCTCTGGACGAAAGGGTAGCCTGCTGAGTAATTAAATTGAAAAGTATTTAGCTCTCCTCCTGCAAAGATTTTGTGGATCCTCCTGTTTTGTAGGTTATGGGGCGTGCGTGTGTGTGCCTACCTGTGTTTATGCACATCGCCTAGCAGCGGGGCTTTTTACCACTTGCATTTAAAATCTGTTTCATGGTGCTATTTTTCTTTGCTCACTGTGTTTGGAATTTGAGAGAGACTTGGCCCTTCTCTCTCTCCACCCCCACCTCTTCCATTCCATTTTGAATGTTTTCTATCAATTGCTTCGTTGATTCGACATAGTAGAATCTAGAATTTCATTCATGACCAGCTGTGAAAAGAGGTGGTGACAAATTACACAAGTATCCAAAGAAATTTCTTCCAAATGAGTCTTTCATTTCTAAATGCATCTCTTGATTATGGAATACATGTTATAATGATAACTCCCTTCCAAAAAATGTATACGTACTATGTAATATATATGGATAAAATACGTTTTCAGGATGCTTTTTAACATCGTAGCAGATTTTTTTCCTTTAGGATGAAGGATGTAAGTCGAGATTGCTTCTATATACAGGTCATTATGGAGGGAGTATATTATTTGATTAAGCTGCTATAATTTAGATCTTAAAACTACTTAAGGTTTAAATTGCTGAAGAGCATCCTTTCCCATGGGCAAGATTCTAGTCAATTAAGATTTCATTTGAGATACTTACCTTGGTTTTGCATCAGTGGATAAGGGAGGGGAAACATTTGATTACTGGTGCTATTGAAGGAGAAGATTTTAACATGTTACTGTTGTCTCTGTTCATTTCTAAGCAAATATGCTGGGATATGTCAGTTCATGTTTATCAGAGGCTATATAGTTAAACATGTGGGCTTTTAGTTTAGTTTTTTAAAACTGAAAATAGAGCTATTGTAGTCCACCTTTCATTTTTTGTGGTTTAATAACTAGGAAATTCCCAATAGATTGAAGTAGGTGACTTTAGGTTTTTTTTGTACTGCATTGAAGAGTTTAGTTCAGATAAAATCATTTTGTAGCAATACAGTATGAATTCCCAGTTATTTTTAGTTTGCCCAAAATTATTGAAGCTATTTTAATATCTGCAGTAGTAGAAATTGTTTTCCTTGGTGTTGAGAACAAAGCATATGGACCTCACAGATGCATTTCCTGCCTCATAAAATTGACTGGAAAGACAGAAAATTAGTGTTGCTAATGCAAAAGAGCTATTTGGGGGTTTGTTGTTCAGTAGACTGTATTTAGTTATTTTGGTTTAATTTGCTTTTTGGGGGGTTTATACTTCTGTTAATAATTTGTTAGTACAGTGGCAGAATTTTTGATCTACAATTTTAGCAGATTTTATTTTTGTTATGTAAAAGGCCGTTAATTTATGACCGTATTTGTATTTGATTCTTAGTCTTTTTATTTTGCACTCTGGTGAGGTGATGTTATTTTACAAATACAATTAAAACCTGCCTATAGAAATAAGTCATTTTAAATATAGTGAGATTTCTGGATAAATGAGGTCATTCTGTTAAGAACCAAATGGTTTTTTGAATAAAAATGTTCTAAAGATATTATTATCTGTTGCTTACTTTTAATTATATTTATAGTAAGCTCTTTAATTGTTCACAGGTTGATATCCAGCATGTGGGATGTCTTAGTCATTGGGTTTCCTTCTCTTTCTTGATGCCTTTCTTTTTTACTGCTCATTTGTATGTTCTTTAGCCAGCAGAGAAAATGGAAAGGTAGTTGAAATACATTCAGTTTTATTCTCCATTCTTTTAAAAATATAGGGTAGAAATTTGAAACTCTTTGCAAAAATGAAGCTTTGAATTTAAAATTGTTCGATTATCTGTATTCATCTTCTGCCTCTGGTTTTCCTAGATTCACTTATTCAGAGTTAATTGAACATCTCATGAACATATTTCAAGCCTACTAGGCAAAATATACTATATCCTATAAAGTTTCTTGCCTTATTATGACACCAAAGCAAAACTTTTATTTGACAACAAACAGTTTTAGGCAAATTGTAGAATTTGAGAAGAAACATCTGAGTTGTTTTCTCTCGTAACAGTAATTTGTTTTGCTACGGCTGTCTTCATATGTGTGACCTAATGGTTGCTCTTTGAAAGGAAATATTGACATTGCAAATATGAATCATATATTTTGTTAAGTGTGATGTTTATTTAGCAAGTCATTTATTAAATAACTACTCTGTGCCAGATATATCTAGATACTTGGTATAGGTGAGAGGGAATTAGAGATAAATCAGACCTTGTGTCCTTAATTTGTCTTTATAATACAATGGGGAAAAGAGGAATGTAATGTATAGTTACAATATAATGTACTAAGTGTTATAATTTCACTATAAGAGTATGTACAAGGTTCTTCACAGAAGAGGAAGCATCTGAGTTTGTCTTGGATATTAAAATGCTTTAGACAAGACGTAGTGAATTGGGCCAAGGAGGGTGTGTAATTCATAAGGTACAGAAACAAGAAAATTGCAGACATATGTGAAGGTGGGAAGGCACCAGAACACATTGCGTGAGAAGTATTTATAATGTATTACCATTTATGTAAAAAGGAAAAAATAATCTATAAACATATTTGCTTGTGTATATGTGAAATATTTCTGGAAGCACGCATAAGCTAATAACATTGGTTGCCTTCTCGGATAGGGGAACTGGATGGTTAAAAGACCAGGTGTAGGAGAGATCTTTTTCAATGTATATCCTTTTGAATCTTGAATTTTTCGACATATTAAAAACAAATTTTAAAACATGGTGTGTGTAAGTTAAAAGAAAGTAGGTAGGAATAATTAGAGCCAGATTTTAAAGGACAGCTCTCTCTCAAGCCTTTGTTATCAATACATGCAGTAAGGAAACACATACAGTGTGTGTTTTCGCAGGGTATTTTTTGACAACAGTATGGACTATAGATTGTAGCAGGGAGAGATACTAGTCTGAAAGATTCAGTTGTTTCCAGGGTGGGTTTTTTTTTTTTTTTTTAAATTAAACTGGAATTCCTAGGACTTCTTATAGGTGGGATGAGAGCTCTTTGTAAGAACTTCAAAACTGTCTGCATTTGTCTTGATCAAAATCTTTTTTTTTCTTTTTGGTTAGTTATAGAGATCAAACTTTTTTTTAGTTTTAATTCATAATTATATATCATAAAGATTTTAGTTTCTTAACTCAGTATTTTTCTAGCACTTGGGAGTTTGTTAGCATTTTTGTCTCTTCAAAGGGGTTTAGGTTAGTGGTGAGAAGGGCCTCTTCTAAGGCAGAATTGAGGAAGAACAGACAGCAGAGGCAAGATTGTGGAGATAATACTTAAGTGTAAAAAGTAATTGATCTTAATATGGAATGGGGCTTTCCTTATTTAAAATAATCAATTTATATTAGAGTTCTGTCGCTTATAAATATTTTCTTTTTAAGCCCTTGACCCTATTCTGTTGTCTCATCAAAATCCTCTTTGTATGCCTACACTTTTTCTGTCAGTCTGGTCAATTAGCTTTCTTGTGTCTTCCTGCCACTCGCTTCCAATTGAACTCTGTCTGGAAAGGCAGTTTTGCCATTTGCCTGTACTCCCTCCTTTCTTGCCCTCCCCCTTTCTTTCGTTCTACCTCCTTTTTCCATCTCCATACTTTTTTTCCATCTGTATACATTCATATTTTTAAAAATGTTCTTTTTCACTACAAAAATTGCTTTCAGAATAGTATTTTATGAAATATATCAAGTATTTTTTTGCTTGCTTTTCTGTCTCCAGAGAATTAAATATTTATTTTTAGAAATATTTGGTAGTTTCCTATTCTTCTGAGTTAATTTTCAACTAGTTCAAACTTTGTTTAGCGACTGTACTAAAAAGACTAATGATTTAATGTGCCCGTACTGTTATATCAAATGGTATACTAAATTGGGAGGAATTAAGAAACTGTTTCTTTGGTCTCTTACATTTTCTTTTTGCTTAATTGGTACCTAAAGAAATAATCTGTTGTGTCATTTTCATTTTTTATTGTATACCGTGCATAATCAATATTGGGACTAATTTGGGTTGAAGTACTCATATGCATATAAAACAAATAGTGAGGTTAGTATTTCTGTATTTTGAGTATTTGAGAAAATAACTGAAGTTGCTGGTATTTTAAGCAATATGTTCACCGTCTCTACAGATGTTTCCATGGTATTATTGGCACAGATTGTTTATGGTAATATCCTCAAAGGAATATTCAGGAAAGTGCATGAATGATCAGAATTCTGTTGTTTTTAGAACAATGAAGTTTTTCAGTAGTCATTAACATTTACAGTTTTTAAATTTCATTCAGTAGTTAAAATTTTTTATCAAGCACATACTACATGTACAGCACTACTAAATCATTAATCTACTGATGTCTACTTAAATAAGTAACAGTACTATCCAATGTAATTGATTTCATTTTATATAGTTTCTACCCTTTGGAAAAAAAGAAGGAGCAGAAGAGCTTATACTTTACTACCTCTTTTAGAAATGCCTACCTTTTGGGGATGACATTAAGACCTAATTTATATTATGTTGAAAAAATTTATGTGAACAACTGGCTCATTTCGTATACAATAATATGAATTGCAGAGTAGTGTAAGGCATAATGACAAACCATGCACCTGGTCTATGAAAACTGAAACAGATGCTAATTCACTGGAATGTTTATGGTAAGAAGAGTGTACATGTCTTGACCAAGACATGGCTGTAAGGTTCAGATTAATTTGTTAAGCATATTGCAGGTCAAAACATATGAAGTTGAGAGGTCAGAAAGATACATTATAAAAGAAACTTACTTTCCTTTGAAGATGTAACAGCTGGAATATATGGTTGGGCCTGCAGAAAAGGAGAGACATTACAAAACAGTTAAAAATGGCAAAAAAAGAATTGATTGGATAATGGAAGCCTTTATAATTTCTAATTATAACTCATACTGATACTAAATTAAATGCATTTCCAATTATGTCAACATGTAACTTCCTGACAATATGCCAGTGCTATTTTGCCTTTTTAGTGGCTATTTTAAGTAATTTGTATTTGTTAGAATTTCAGGTAGTTTCCTTTTATGCTTTCCTGAAGACCGCATGGTTCAAAATTCACGTAATTCAAGACTAGTTTTCTATATGAGTAAACTATAAGTAGAACTTGTTTTGTGTATTAAGTGGTTTTAACATCAGTAATATTTTTATATTGTACTATTTCAAATTTATGTAATTAAGAATTACATACAATGAGGCTGAATTGTATTAATAAGACTGATTAAAGTGAAACTGCATTTTTATTTTTTTGATGTAGAAAATAGAACTTCCAAAGAAACTGGCAAAACGCTATCCAGCGTATGAGTTATATCTTTATGGAGAAGGATCATATGCTGAAGAACACAAAATTCTCCCTTTGACAGGTATTCCAGTTCTCTTTCTTCCTGGTAATGCTGGAAGTTATAAGCAAGGTAAGTTTTGGAAGTAAATTTTGAAAGCTGTCAAGAATTTGAATCATATACATACTTAGTGAATCAAATGAAGTGCATGAAATGCATACTCTTGTGTTAAGTACTGTGTTAGGCTTACTGGGAGACCCAAATTTATGACATTTTTTCTGAGAGAGAATACATGTGAGAAGTACTTAGAAAAGAAGAATTGAAGACCACTTTACAAAGAGTGAGAAGGAGAAAAAGAATAAGTTGGAGTGGAGTGGGATAGTAAGTGGTGTAGGTGTTCAGGAATCAGCAGAGGAAGCAAGTTTATGTTGGAAATGGAGGCTACAGAGAACAGAACCTGAAGCATTGATTAGGTTTATGTTATGCTGAACAAGAAAGGAGATTGGATTCTTTCTTTTGGAGTTATTTAAGTTAGATTTAGAAGTACTGGGGGGAACACAGTAAGATGAAGGTAGGGAAATTGTATGTGCAGATGCCAGCTTGATGTTGGCTTAGTTAGGTATTAATAGCAGTTATTTCTGGCATAACAACCAAGTAATCTGAAAGTAATTTTGTTTTCAACTGAAATCTGCTTAGTTATTAAATGGACTAGAATTGTTATATAATGAAACTAGAATTGTTTCAATATGTATGATTATGTGTTTATTCATCTAGCAAATATTTATGGGGTACCTACCATGGGCCAGGCAATATTCCAGGTATTAGGGATCCAAAGCAGACCAAGACAGATAAAATCCCTCCCTCATCAAACTTAAATTCTTATTGGGAAGACAACCATCAAACAAATAGTAATGTTAAAAGCTAGAAAGAAAAATAAAACAGTAAGGGGATAGAGGATAAACAGGGTCAGGAAGTAGTCAGGAAAGGCCACTGTGAAGGGAACATTTGAGGAGAGGCTTCAATGTAGCAAGGGATTGCATGTGACTGTTGGGGAAAGGCTGAGTCAGTAATATGCTTGGTGCCTTTAAGTCACTATGACTAGAGAAGGTGAAAAGAGATGAGAATGAAAAAGTAGCCATATGTTATATTATATAAGCTGTAGAAAAGACTTTGGATGAATTTTGATTGAAGTATGATGGGAGGATTTTGGGTAAGAAATGATATAATCTGATTTTTTGTTAATTGTTATACTTGAATTTTACACACATACAGAGAAATATGTAGATATAGATATTCATTTAAAAGTTATTATAACGTGAACACCCGTGGAACCAAAACCCAGGTCAAGAAGTAGAAGATTGCCAGCATCCTGGAACCCCTTTATGTGCCCCTTCATGATTAAAACTCCTTCCCTTATTTCTGGACATAATCACTACCCTTTTAGGTGGTGATTTCCTTAACTTTCTTTATAGTTTTAGTACAAAAGTATGCGTCGCTGTACAGTCTATTTATTTGGGGCTGTTTTTAAACTTTGTAACATAAATAGTCATTCAGTATGTTTTATTTTGTGTGTGGCTTCTTCCACTCAGCATTGTCTTTAAAATTCATCCAAGTTGTTACAGGAGCTATGATTCATTCATTTTCCTTCCTCCATATTATTCTGTTATATGACTGTACCATTGTCTGTCCATTCTGTCTTTGGACATTTGAGTTGTTTCCATTATTGACAATTACAAATAGTGCATCTTCTTCTCTATGTATCTTGGAGCACATAAGCCCATGTTTTTATAAAATATATATCTCAGAGTGTAATTCCATGTCACAGGTTATATGTATCCTTTTACCTTTACTCATTGTGTTAACTTATATTCCCTCAAGCGATACATTATACTTGCCTTTGCTCCACATCCTTGACAACATTGGAATTGTCAGATTTAAAAATGTTAACCAGTCTGGTTAGGTGTGATTTACTTTTAAAAAATGATTGCCCTGCCTTTGCTGTGAAAAAAAATATGTTATAAAAGGGCAAGAGTGGAAGCAGGAAAGGTACTAAACATCAATAGTCATCAGAGAAATACAAATCAAAATTAGATACCAGGAGGAGGGAAGGGGCAAAAACCTATCTAATGGGTACAATGAACACAATTTGGGTGATGAGCACATTTATGCCCATGACTCAAGCATTACAAAAGCGATCCATGTAACCAAATATATTTTTGTACCCCCTTAATACTTTGAAATTAAAAAAAGTGATTTCAGAAAAAAAATTAGATATCACTTCATACCTGTTAGGATAGCTATAATAAAAAAGACAGATAACAGATATTGGTGAACATGTGGAGAAATTGGAAATGTCATACATTGCTGGTGGGAATATAAAATGGCAAAGCCACTTCGGAAAACAGTTTGGCAATTCTTCAGAATATTAAACATAGAGCTATGATGTGGCCCAACGATTTCACTCCTAGGTATCTACCCAAGAAAAATTAACGTGCACCCACACAAAAACTGGTATATAAATGTTCATAGCAGCACTATTCATAATAACCAAAAGTGGAAACAATCTAAATGTTCATCAGCTGATAAATGGATGAAAATATGACATCCATACAATGGAACATTGTTCAATAATGAAGAGGAATGAATTACTGATACATGCTACAAATGGATGAACCTCGAAAACATTATGAAGAATGATAGAAGCCAGTCACAAAAGAACACATGTGTTATATGATCCTATTTATGTATGAGTTGTCTAGAAAAGGGAAATCCATGGAGACAGAAAGTAGATTAGTGCTTGCCATGGGTTGGGAGGAGTGGGGACAGGGGGAGTGACTGCTAATGGACACAGGATTTTGTTTTTGAGGTGATTAAAAAAATGTCCAACATTAGATTTTGGAGATGGTTGTACAATGTATGCCAGATATGGTGAATATACTAAAAACCGTTGAATTGTACACTTTATAAAGTGAGTTATACAATATGTGAATTATAATGTGTGTATAGTATATGTTTTTAGAAAATGGAATGGCAAACAGAGGTATTTTGTTTGCTAAACTATATGCCTCAATTTTTATGCCACTTAATGTAATTAATTCATAATAAATTTTGTTAAAGGGTTTGCAAAACAGCAATGAGAAAAAAAAGTGGAAGCAGGGAGACCACTTAGGAAACTGTAGAGTAATTCAGGCAAGAGATGATGGTGTTTGGATTAAGAAGGTGGTGGTAGAAATGACAAGAAGCTTCGACTGGGGATATGTTGGGAAGGTAGAGCAAGGCAGAACTTGCCGATGTATTGGATGTCATGTGTGAGAGAAAGAGACAAATTAAGCATGAGTATCTAAACCAAGTGATGAGCAGACATTTCTTGTAGGAACCTTCTCATTCTTAAAATCCTCAATAAATGTCACAAAATTTCTATTTCTCATTCTTCAAAGAATCTTTTCCTTCTCTTTTAGCTAGTGTCACCCCTACTGAAAGGAAAGCAAGTAGAGAATGAAGGACCTGTTCACTTTTTATTTATTTAATTTTAAAAATATTTATGGCACACTTACTGTGTTTAAGGCATACGGTTGCTAGGTTAGTTTGTTCTTCTAAATTGGTACTGTTAGTGGATTTCATCCTGAAATAGGTGGTTTATATTCATGATGTGGGATAAAGTTATTTTTTAAGAAACTTTGAAGAAATACTGGATGAAACTTCTAAAAATTTTGTTTAATTTGTACTTCACTCTTTTCCTCTGTAGTTCGTTCTATTGGCTCTATTGCTCTTAGAAAAGCAGAAGACATTGACTTCAAGTACCACTTTGACTTCTTTAGTGTGAACTTCAATGAAGAACTGGTGGCACTGTATGGTGGAAGTCTTCAGAAGCAGACCAAGTTTGTACATGAATGCATTAAAACAATTCTCAAACTCTACAAGGTAAGAGATAAGCATGCAAATTCATTGTGATACAACCTATAAACATCTTTTCTTCAGTATGTATGTATGTTTTTTTTTGTTTTTTTTTTTTTGAGACAGAGTCTCACTCTGTTGCCTGGGCTAGAGTGCCGTGGTGTCAGCCTAGCTCACAGCAACCTCAGACTCCTGGGCTCAAGCAATCCTTCTGCCTCAGCCTCCCGAGTAGCTGGGACTACAGGCATGCGCCACCATGCCCGGCTAATTTTTTCTATATATTTTTAGTTGTCCAGCTAATTTCTTTCTATTTTTTTAGTAGAGACGGGGTCTCGCTCTTGCTCAGGCTAGTCTTGAACTCCCTTGCGCAAACGATCCACCCGCCTTGGCCTCCCAGACTGCTAGGATTACAGGCGTGAGCTACTGTGCCCGGCCTAATATATTTTAAATAATATATTTGTTTATATGGAAGTTGAAGCAAAGATGGCACAAAGTTCTTTTTTTTTTTTTTTTTTTTTTTTGTTAGAGTCTGTTGTCTTGAACTCGGTGGTTTTGAAGTTTAAATTGAATTTTCAAGAAACCTTTCTTGTGGTGAAGTCAGAGGAAATTTTTTTTAATTATATATGTAAATTAGGAGTGCAGTTCATTTCCTAAAAACTGTTGTGCAGATTTTTGCTTTTAGACATGAGTAAGTAACTAGTACTAGAGTAGGCCACCTGCATATGTAAACAACTGTAAAACTGGTCAAGATATCTGAAGCACATGTTCTGAGATGCTGGACAACCAAGCAGCAAAGGACCGTGATCCCTGGAAGAAGTAAGCTCCATGACTGCCCTGGATTTCTACCTGGAAGCATTTTCCAGACCATGAGGCAAGTAGGTAGAGATCAAGCAGAGCACATCGATGTCACTCATCTGAAGAAGGCAGAGAATTTGAATTTGGGGTTACTGAAGTGGGGTAGGTGGGGCAGGATATGAGAAAGAAGAAAATGAGGCAGAGAAGGAGCTCTAAAAATTTTCGTTTTTCAATCTTTGGATGCGATGCTGTTTGTGTAGAGGGCAAGAAGCTATAAGACAGTGACATACCAAGGAGGAAGTGGTGGGATATGTTCACCTCAGGTGTAAGAAATAAGAGAAAATACATGTTTTAGAGAAATTTAAAAGAGCAGTAAAACAGACTAAAAATCATTCTGTGCCAGTAATTCTGAACAATGTCAGAGATAAAATACAGCTACCTACTGGGGTAAATCAATTCCTCCCTTGGCATGCTGCTATACAAATCATGGAGAAAACAGCTGATGAGGAATTGTAAGCTGAATTGAGATTTCAGAGGCCATGTGGTGCTGGGAAACAGCTGTTATGACTAGCTAGAGTAGAAGGACCTATCTGACCCCAGTAGGCATTTCAGTTGAGACCTCAGAAAGGACATGATTTAGGAATAGGATGCTGTAGCCCTAAAGTAAGAGGTACTTTAGTTTCCATCTTAACAATGCTTAAATATAAGCCTCAAAAATATCAAACGAAGTTAAGGATTTAAAGTAAAAGATGCCCATAACAAAGGAACAAATGGGGCATCTCAACAGAGACATGAAACTATAAACAAAACAAAAAGGAAAATCTAGAGCTGAAACAATACATATCAGAAATCAAAAATTCAGTAGATGGGCTTAAACCAGATTGAACACTACGGAAAAAGAGATCACTGGGTTTGAAGATAGGACAATAAACACTATCCAAACTGAAGCATAGATGATAGAATGAAAATAACAGTATTTCAGTAACCTGTGGGGCAGTCTAATACATGTATAATTGGAATCTCGGAAGAAAGGAGAGAGAAATAAGGGAGGAAAACATATTTAAAGAATTAATGGCCCCAAATTTTCCAATTTTGATTAAAAAATTTCAACCCACAGATCCAGGAAGGTCAAGTGAAGCAGGAGAAACAGAAAAATAATCGTCAAATTGCTGAAAACCAAAGTAAAGAGTAAATCCTAAAAATAGAGAAAAACCATTTACTTACAGAAAAAATAGTAAAAATTACCACTGATTTCTCATTAGAAATAATGAAAGCCAAAAACAATAGAATAACATCTTAAAAGTCTTGGGGTGGGAGGAGGGGGATTCTCAACCTAAAATTGTATATCCAGCAAAAGTGTCCTTTAAAAATGAGGGCAAAATAAACATATTGTCAGAGTGAAAAAAAAAAAGCCTCTGGTAGTTTTGTCAACAGTAGAAGGAAAGAAGAAAATAGAAAATTACTATCAGGGGAACAGCATAGTAATGGCTGCAGACGAGTTCCTCAAATGGATGCTAAAGTTAGTAGATGAAAATCTGAGGAGAAAAAGGGTATTCACACAGTCTCAAAGTATTACTTTTAAAATATTTGTTACCTACAGAGGAAAGGAATTATTTTACAGTGGAAAAATCTGGCAGATACCATCTTAACCAAGGTTAATATTACCAGTAATAAGGCATCAATACCATGAACCCTCTTAACATGATACACTGAGAAGAATGCAACATCATTTCTGTGGTATTACTGCCAAAAGTTCATAACCTCATTCTAATTAATCATGAGAAAACTTCAGACAAACCCAGATTGAGAGACAACTACAAAATAACTTCAAAAGTATGAAGGTCATGAAAAACAAGGAAAGATTGGAAAATTATCACAGATCAGAGGAGACTAAATGCAAGGTGGGGTGCTAGATGGAATCCAGAAAAAGAAAAAGTACATTAGAGGAAGAACTGGTGAAATATAAATAAGGTCTGCAGTTTAGTTAATGCTATTATATTAATGCTAGTTTCCTGATTTTGGTAATTGAGTTTGGTTACGTAAAATGTGAACATCGGAGGAAGTTGGGTAAGGGGTGTATGTGGGAACTCTGTATTATTTTTGTACCTTTTTTTAATTAGTTCAAAATAAAAGTTTCTTTACAGCAAAAAGCATTATGAGGTTTATAATTTATTTGGAAGAAAATATTTGACAATGTTGAAAAGGATTGGAAATAGGAGTAAATAGAATTATTCTGCTACAAGGTTCTTCTATGAAGTGGTGTAATATTAATTCATGGTAAACTAATAAGTTAAGGTTGCATATTGTAATTTCTAGAGTGACAAAAAAGGAGATATAGCCAAAGAACAAATGGAAAAAACAGAATGGAACATTGAAAAGAATTCAATCCAATATCATAGTCAATGGTAAAAAACGGAAAGCTTTTCTTCTAAGATCAGAAGCAGTGCAAAGATGCCCACTGTTGCCACTTCTAATGAACATGGTGCTAGAAATCCTAGCCAGAGCAGTTAGATGAGAAAAAGAAATGAGACATCCAATTCAGAAAGGAAGAAGTAAAATTTTCCCTGTTTGCAGATGACTTCGATCTTGTATTTAGAAAAATGGTGCCACAAAAAATAGTGTTAGAACTAATAAATTAATTCAGTGAATTGCGGGATAGAAAATCACCGTAACAAAAATCATTTCTGTATATCAACAATGAAGTATCTGAAAATGAAATTAGAAAAACATTCCCATTTACAAAAAGAATTAAATACTTCAGAATAAACTAAGAGGTGAAAGACTTCTATATTGAAAACATTGATGAAAGAAATTAGAAACAAATGGAAAGACACTCCATATGCATAAATTAGAAGACTATATTGCTAAATTGTCCATAATAACCAAAGTAACTTACAGATTCAATGTAATCCCTATGAAAATCCCGATGGCATTTTTTACAGAAATAGAAAAAAAATTTCCAAAATTCATATGGAACCACAAAGGACCCCAAATAGCTAAAACAGTCTTGAGAAAGAACAACAAAGCTGGAACAACAAAACATTTCCTGATTTAAAAATATATTATAAAGCTACAGTAATTAAAGCAGTATGGTACTGGCAAAAAGACAGCCATAGACCAGTGGAACAGATTAAAGAGTCCAGAAATAAATGCACACATCCATGGTCAACTGATATTTGAAAGGTTGTCAAGAATGGAGAAAGGATGTTCTCTTCAGCAGTTGTGTTGGGAAAACCAGATACCTACATGCAAAGGAATGAAATTGGACCCTTACCTCATATGCAAATCAACTCAAAAGGATTAAAGGCTTAAACATAAAACCTGATAGTGTAAAACTAAGTCTCCTAGAAGAAAACAGGGGAAGAGCTTCGGGACATTGGTCTTGGCAATGATGACACTAGAAGCACAGGCAACAAAAGCAAAATTAGATGAGTGGGACTATATCAAACCAAAAACTTTTGTGTAACGAAGAAAACAATGAACCGAGTAAAAATGCAATCTATGGAATGGGAGAAAATGGTTGTAAACCATATCTGATAAGGGGTTAATATCAAAAATAGATAAGGAACACAGACAATAGCAAAAAAACTAATAACCTGATTTAAAAATGGGCTAGGGACTTGAATAGACATTTCTCCAAAGAAGACATATAAATGGCCAACAGGAAAATGCTCAACATCACTAATCATGGAAATGCAAATCAAAACTACAATGAGATATCACCTCATGCCTGTTAGGATGTCTATTATGTATATGAAAAAACAAGACAAAAGGCAAGTATTGGTAAGGATATGGAGAAATTGGAACCCTGGTATACTGTTGGAATGCAAAATGGTGCAGCTACTGTGGAAAAGAGCGTGGAGATTTTTCAAAAATTCAAAAAAAAGAACTACCATATGATCTAGCAATCTCACTTCTGGGTATTTATCCAGAAGAATTGAAATGAGGATCTTCAAGAGATATTAGCATCTCTATATTCATTCCAGCACTATCTGCAATAGCCAAGATGCGGAAGCACCTTGAATGTCCATTGATGGATGAACGGATAAAGAAAATGTGATACACACATGTAATGGAATGTTATTCAGCCTTTAAAAAGAAAAAACTCCTGAAATGTGTGACAACATGGATGAACCTTGAGGATATTATGCTAAGTGAAATAAGCCAGTCATAGAAAGAAAAATGCTGAATGATTCCACTTATATGAGGTGTCTAAAACAGTCAAAAACTCACAGAAGCAGAGAGTATAATGGTGGTTGCCAGGGGGTGGGGAAATAGGGACTTGCTAATCAGTGGGTGTAAAGTTTCAGTTATGCACGATGAATATGTTCTAGAGATATGCTATACAATATTGTGCCTGTAGTTAACAATACTGTATTATACACTTAAAAATCTGATGGGAGGGTAGATCTCATGTTACATGTTCTTACCACAGTTTTTGAAAGCTCAATTCGAAAAGAGGAAAGAACGAAAGACAGGTGGGACAAATAGAAAGCAAATGGTAAGATGATGGAGTTAAACTCAACTATATCAATAATTATATTAATTATAGATGGATTAAACACTCCAGTTAAAAGGCAGATCTTGTCAGACTAGATTAAAAAGGCAAGACACACTGGCTATATCAATGTCAGATAAATAGATTGTAGGGTAAAGGATATTACCAGGAATAAAGAGGGACATTTCGTAATGATAAAAGGATCAATTCATCAAGAAAGCAAAACAATCCTGAGTGAATAGTATGCATGTGATAACAGAGTTTCCAAATGCATGGAGCAAAAACTAACAGAACTAAAAGGAAAAAATAGGTAAATCCACAATTGGAGCTAGAGATTTCAATACTCCTCTCAGTAATTGATAAAATAAATAGAAAATCATTAAGAATACAGAAGATTTGAACCAGCTTAACCTTGTTGACATTTATAGAACATTACACCCAACAACTGCAGGAATGTGTTCTCTTTAAATGCACGTGGAACATTTACTAAGAAATGTCGTATGCTAGACCATAAAACAAGTCTCAGTAAATTTCAAAGGATTGAAATCATACAAAATATATTTTCTGAACATAGCAGAATTAAATTAGAAATCAACAAAAAGATATCTGGGAAATCCTGAAATATTTGGAAATTACTTCTAGATAACCCAGAGGTCAAAAAGAAAATCACAGTGAAATTTGAAAATATTCTGAATTGAACTAAAATGAAAACACAATATGAGAAGTTTTAAGATTAAACTAGTGGCTAGAAGAAATATAGTCTTAAATGCTTTTATTAGAAAAGAACAAGGTTTAAAAAACCAATTTAAGGAAATAGAGAAAGAAGTACAAAGTAAGATGAGAATAGAAATCAGACAGCATAATTTATACCAACAACTAATTCTTTGAAAAGATCTATAAAGTTGATTTATAGCTACACTTATTAAGAAAAAAAAGGGAGGGAAAACAAATGAACAATATCAGGAATGAAATAGAGGACATCGCTGCAGAGCCTATAGATAAAAAGAGGATGATAAAGGAATACTGTGAATAACTTTATGCCAATAAATTTGACAACTCAGATGAAATGCACACATTTCTTGAAACATAAATTATAAAAGAGACACAAGAAGAAACAAAATGTGTTTGGTCCTGTATCTGTTTAAAAATGTTTGAATTTGTAATTAAAAATTTTACCACCAAGGCCGGGCGTGGTGGCTCACGCCTGTAATCCTAGCACTCTGGGAGGCCGAGGTGGGCAGATTGTTTGAGCTCAGGAGTTCAAAACCAGCCTGACCAAGAGCGAGACCCCATCTCTACTAAAAATAGAAAGAAATTAATCAGACAACTAAAAATATATAGAAAAAATTAGCCGGGCATGGTGGCGTATGCCTGTAGTCCCAGCTACTCGGGAGGCTGAGGCAGAAGGATTGCTTGAGCCCAAGAGTGTGAGGTTGCTGTGAGCTAGGATGACGCCACGGCACTCACTCTAGCCCGGGCAAAAGAGTGAGACTCTGTCTCAGGAAAAAAAAAAAAAAAAAAAAAAAAAAATTTTACCACCAAGAAAATTCCAGGGTTAAATGACTTCAGTGGTGAGTTCTAGCAAACATTTAAGGAAGAGATAATACCCATCTTACACAAACTTTCAGGAAATAGAGGGGAAAAAAACCCACAGGTTCATTTTACAAGGCCAGCATAACTCTGATACCAAAACCAGAAAAGGACATAAGAAAATAGAAATAAGGAAAAGATAATATCGAAAACAGAGTATGAGAGCGCATTTAACAGTTCATTTTACGAAGCCAGCAAACTCTGGTATCAAAATTAGACAATGGCATTGTTTGAAAAGAAAATAGAAACATAATATCCCTCATAAACATTGATATAAAATCCTCAACAAAAAGTTAGCCTATCAAATCCAGCAATATTTTGAAGGTATATTTCATGACCAAATAGAGTTTATCCCAAGAAGCAAAGTTGGTTTAATAATCAAGTATCAATCAATGTAATTCATCATAGGATTATTTCAGTAAATGAAGAAAAAATCATTTGACTACAGTGAGTACCCTTTTGTGATTGTAAAATAAAAAACACAAAACTCAGCAAAGTAGGAATAGAAGCAGACTTCTTCAACCTGGATAATTATGATTATTCTAAGCATTATGGGAGGAAACAAGCCATATTAGGTACAGGATCTTTTATGTATCTGATGTTTATTGGGTAAGATAAATAAGATATAATCACAGAGTGAGATTTATTTCCATAATTGTCATTCATAATAAATAATCAAATGTCTTTAATATTATACACTAAGTAATTTTTTCTCTATTTTTTGTTTTAGATTTTCTGTAATGACTACATACTACATTTATAATAAAAATAATAAACGTTTTAAAAGTTGAGGCTTTTAGAAAGTAAGATTCCTATTACAAACAAGTACAATAGGAGAGGACAACGAAATCTTGTTGAATTATTAGAATTTGGGTGTGGGAAAGAGAGAGGAAATTCTGGGTGGAGAAAACCTCATTCATCACATGAGTCTTTAATACAGCAATGAATAAAACAGAAATCCAAGCCCTCGTGGAGCTTCTGTTCTTGTGGGAGAGGCAGATAATAAACATGATAAATAAGAAAAATGCATACAATCTTATATGGTTATAAACGCCAGGAAGAAAAATAGAACAGGGAGCCAGGCAGTCAAGGGCAGAGGATTACAATGATAAATAAGGGTGCCCAGGGAAGACCTCTTTTGAGAAACAGACAATTTAATACATACCAAGTACATGACAGAGTGACCCATTTGGCTATACAGGAAGAGAATACTCCAGACAGAGGAAACAAATATATGGGACAGGCATATGCATGCTGTATTGGAGGAGAAACAAGGAAACTGGTATGGCTGGAGCAGATAGAATGAGTTGGTAGTGGTAGAAGGAGAAATTGGGGGATGGCAGACAGATTGTAGAGCCTTATGGGCAATTTTAAGAATTTTGCCTTTTATTTGAAATGATTTAGAAAACCACTATAAATATTTTTGAGTAGTGGAGTGACATGTTCTTATTTAAGTTTTAACGGTATCATTCTGGCTGCTTTTAAGGATAAACTGAAGGAATATAAAGGTGGATGCAGAGAGACCAGTTAGGAGGCTATTGCAGTAATTCAGTCAAGACATGATGGTTTAAATCAAGTTGGTCACAGCTGAAGTGAAGAGAAATGCTGAGATCAATGTAAATCTTAAAAGTTGAGGCAACAAGATTTGCTGGCAGATCAGATACGGAGGAGCCATGTGAGAGGAAAAGAAGAGTTAAGAATGACCACAAGTATATGTTATACCGTGGAGTTCTGCTCAACCGCAGAAAACAATGATGCTCTAGCACCTCTTGTATCATCCTGGATACAGCTGGAGCCCATTGTACTAAGCGAAGTATCACAAGGATGGAAAACACAAGCACCACATGTACTCACCATCAAATTGGTATTAACTGATCAACACATAAGTGCACATATAGTAATAACATTCATCCAGTGTCGGGCAGATGGGAGAGGGGAGTAGGGGATAGGTATATTCACACTTAATGGATGCAGTGTGCACCGTCTGGGGGATGGACATGCTTGAAGCTCTGACTCGGGTCGGGCAAAGGCAATGTAATTAACCTAAACATCTGTACCCCTGTAATATGCTGGAAAAAAAAAAAAGAATGACCACAAGTTTTTCGACTAAACAACTGGAAAGACTGAATTGCCATTAGTGGGGAAGGGGGAGAATGTAGGAGGAATAGACTTATAGGAGATTAAGAGTTTAGTTTTAGACAAGTTCAATTTGAGATGCATATTAGATGTTCCACATATAGCTGTCGTGCAGGTGGAATTCAAGACTAGAGTTTGAGAGGAGAGGTCAAGTCTAGAGATAATTACTTGGGGGTTGACAGGGTATAGATGTATTTAAAAACACAAGACTGGATGAGATCACCAATGGTGTCAACACAGTTATAAAAGAGATCTAAAGACTGAGGCCTGAGTCACTCCCATTTTGAGAAATGAAGAGAGATGAGAAGGAACCAGCAACAGAGACTAAAAAGGTGCAGCCCGGGAGGTAAGAGGAGAACCAGGAGAGTTCATTGTCAAGGAAACCAAGTAAAAATATTTCAAAGAAGGAAGTAATCAACTATGTCAAATGCTGTTAATAGGTTAAATAAGATGAGGATTAAGAATTGATCATTAAATTCCTTGGTGACTTGGCAAGAGCAGTTTTGGTGGAGCGTTAAAGTGGAAACGTGACTGGAATGGATTTAAGGGTGTATGGAAGTTGAGAAATTGGAGACAGCAAGTACTGTATATACAACTATTTTTGAAGAGTTTTGCTGTTGTCTGTTAAAGAGATGTAGAGAAAGTGCAGTCATAAGGGGAAATGAGAGTTAAAGGAGAATTGTTTGTATTTTTTAATGGAGAATAACAGTACATTTATATACTAGTGAAAATAACCTAGTATAGAGGGAATAACAATGATATAAGAAGAAAATGGGAAGAATTTCTGGAATGATGTACTTGAGAAGACCAAAGGGGGTAGGTTTCAGAGCACAATTGTAGAGGTTGGCTTTTGCTAAGATCAGATCTGTGTCAGGGATCCCCCAGACTATCCCCAGGTTTGATGATTCACCAGGAGGATTCACATAATTCAGTGTGTAGTTGTATTCATGGTTATGATTTATTACAATGAAAGGATAGAAAGCAAAATCAGTGAAGGGAAAAGGTACATGGGGTGAAATCTGGAGGAAACTAGCTGCAAGCTTCCAAAAGTCCTCTCACAGGGGAGTCATTACACAGAATGAGTCCTCACAGAGGATGCGCTTAATTCCTTCACCAACAAATTGTGACATGTGTGAAGTATTGTCTATGAGAGAAGCTCATTAGAGACTCAGTGCTCAAGGTTTTTATTAGAGGCTTATCACATAGACATCCTCTGCCAAGCGCATACCAGAATTCCAGCCTGAAGGACAGCAGGTGTTCAGCATAAAGCATATTGTTTGCACTAACAGTTTTGGCACAGTGAGCCATCCTTACCATTTAGACAATGGTGGGAATCCCCCCAAAATATAAGGTCCCATATTCCAGCCAAGAGCCAGATTTGCTTGCATTCCATTCTAGGGATTGCAGTCTTAGGCCTACTGTATTAACTCTTTCTGCACAGGGTCCAGTTTATTTGTAGTAACAGAGAAGGCACATGTGAAGGGTCAGTGTTAAAGGTGATGAGTGAAAGTTTGATAGTGGGACTGAGGATACTGGTGAAGACACAAAAAATTTTTTGAAAAGCAATACTTATTTAAAAAATGAAATATGTAATTGTCAGTGACTAAATGTTTGCAATGCTGGTTTATTTTTAAACCCATATGTACAGTAGAGAAATAATTAGATAAGATAGGAGATACCAACATAATGAAGTAGTATATTGCTATGACAACTGTAATTGTCTTGGCTTTTTTGTGGTATTTTCAGTTTCAAATGGATGATCTGACATCTTATAAAACCTAATATTCCTATGTATACCAGATATTACTTCTCAGATTATATGCAACACAGCAAATGGTACAAACATGATTGGTTAGGCCAATATTCCAATTTGGGTTCAGAAAACCAAGGTATACCTATAAAAATGTTTAGCAGAACACAAAATATTTTGTATACACTAATATACTTATTTAAACTGTATGAGAATATGTTTCTATACCTTCCGATGGGAGGTTATATAAATTTCTTTTTTCTGTAAAATTATTCACATGCAGAAAGGAATATTTAGTATTTTTATTATGATGCCAAACTTTAATTATGCCATGGTGATTTATTTTAATAGGGTCAAGAATTTGCTCCAAAAAGTGTGACAATAATTGGTCATTCTATGGGTGGCCTTGTTGCAAGAGCATTGCTTACACTGAAAAATTTTAAACAAGATCTGATAAATCTTCTTATTACACAAGCCACACCTCATGTTGCTCCTGTGATGCCATTAGATCGTTTCATTACAGGTGAGTACTGTTACATAAACAGTAACTGACCTCCCTATTGTTGTTCAAGATTAAATAAATTAAATAAATAAATCCCTGCAGCTGTTCCTCTTAGAGTGTGCTATAGATTTATCCATGTGTGAAGCATCTCAACTGCAAATCAGCACTTTGTATCTTTCAACTTAGGCTCATAATCGAAACTATTGTTAGTTTTCTCTGTTCATAGCACCTTGTCCGTAGCAACACATGGTTGACGTGTATCTTATAATCCCTGGACACTAGACCTTCAGTTTAGTATTCTTGAGGATGATTCCCTGTCTCTTCAGATGTGTCTAAACTTCCTGTACTTTTGTTAACTGTTCCACTACTCTATCCCAAATAAACTTTTATTTAAGTAAAATATCAGTCTTGTTTTTAAATAAATAGTATGCTAACACTTAGCGAGGTAGAATTGCTAGTATTTATTGAGGTTTTACTATATTTTGGGTATATATTAAGGATTTTGCTTGCTATATTACCACCCTTAATCTTCATAGTCCTGTGAAGTTGATACCATTATTATCCTCTTGTTTATAATAGAAAAAGAGGCCAAGATAAAGTTCTTGACCAAAGTCATAGGGCAAGAAAGTAGTTGAGCCAATATTTGACCTGACGAACTTATTCCTGGGCCTGTGCTCTTAGCATGCTATACTGCCTCTTAATTGACCTGTATTACTATAGCATAGGAAATAAAACTACGGATAATACTATAATATTTCAGAGAATTTTGAATGAGCAGTAGGAGTTTATGATTATGTCATTTGAATAGCGATGTTATAGAATAAGAATTCACTACCTACTGTCTCAACTTTTGTTAAAGTCAAAGATTATCTTCACTGCTAATAGGCATATTATATGAGTAGAAGAAAATATTTAGAAAGAATTATTCTTCCTGGTCAGTAAATTTATACAACTTTTTATCCAAATTTGGATTATCTTAATTTTGATGAAAATTTTGTTTGTAGTTAAGTGAGAAATATCCCCCAGTGACTCCAAACCAAAGTAGTTTTCTAAAGTGCCCATCTTAACATAACAACATTGCCAAGGAAGAATTTATTTGCTAGAAGTATGTGGTACAACAGTACTTATTAGGAGATTTGGGTTTTCTGTTAGTACATTTAAAACTTTGCCTATAGAAATCTTTTAATAGCAAAAATATTTGCTATTAAAAATGATTTTACTATTGAAGTCGTGTAAATCTGTTGTACTACTTCTAATAATCATAAATGACAATAGGTTTAGAAAAAAATCAAAGGCTAAAAATCATACTACTTGTCACCACAATTGAGAACTCTTTATGTTATTGCATTTTGTATCGTATATATAGATGAGCCATGTAGATTAAATTAGAATGACTTAAAAACATTTTTAAAAATTCTTTGAGGAATGAACTTTCAGTAGAGTTTGGTTGTATTGTTTTGAAAGATGGCGATGATCTATCTCTAAAAGGCTCAGACAGAAAGTGATTCTTAGTGCCTTTCCTGTAATTAGTAAGCATCTTCCCTCTTTATTCTACATTTATTTATTTTTATTTCAGTAAGTCAAAATTAGAATGAAAAAACAAAAGAACTAGTTCAAAGGGTCATGATTTTTAAGTTTTGAGAGACAGAGATCCGTAAGACCTCCAGAAGTAGATTCTCTGTATTGGTGGAAATACCTTAAATAGTAGGAAGGAGGCCCTGCAGAGGGTCCTGCCCTGGAGCTGTCCTTCCCTGTAGAGTAAGAAGTATACAGGCTAAGCTTTCCCACTTAGACCTCATGCCTTTACTTCTACACCATGATCCAGACAACCAGGCCTCCAGACTTTTCTTGCCCATAAGCCCCAGGCCTACTTCTAGGGCCTATTGTGGGCCTCTTACCTGGCTCTGTCCTCCTGAGGGCAAGTATGTACAATCCGAAACTTGAGTTGTAGCCGAGGGGTACCTCTGTAGGAAGTACAGACAGAGCTTGGATGTGCACATCCTTGTGATGCAAGATGGAATTGGGTTGGGAAGAGAAGGAGGATAGAATAGCAATGGCCCAGAGATCCGCTCTTCCTGTGCTACCACAATCCAGTGTCCAGCTCTGAGGTTTCTGAGAATTCTTAATTTGAACCTGGCCTTCCAGATTGTTTCGGTGATATATTTGTCAAGATAGGCAGGGACAATATATTTAACAGTTTGTTAGCTGGATTTTTTTACACCTAAGTATTTAGACATGTGACATGTGTGCTGCATTGGTTCTTGTATACCAGTCCCTCCAGATGTTAGGACTAGATTGGCTTGGTGGCAATCTCAGTAAATGCTGGTGAGATCTTTAATGGGAGGAGCTTGCTGTACCAAATGTTTGAAGCCCTGACTGGGACCACATGCCAGGATAAAAATGCACTAAGGTATTTTTTTTCTTTTTTTTAAATAGGATCTTGCTCCGTTGCCTGGGTTAGAGTACTAGAGTGCAGTGGCATCATTGTAGCTCACTGCAGCCTCAAACTCCTGGGCTCAAGCGATCCTCCTGCCTCAGCCTCCCAAATAGCTGGGACTACAGGCATGAGCCACCACGCCTGGCAAGTTTTGATAATCAGAAAAAGAAATGAGAACTCCCCAGCCCTGGCCTCAATTTAATAATCTTTGACAGTAAAATTTTCTCACATTACATAGACAAACTGAAAAATTGTCTGCAAGTTCTTCCCTTTGAACTTCTTGTTACACTAAATGAGTAGAATTCTAACCTGAGATTTTCCACAGCAGCCTCAGGACAAAGACTAATATCAATGGTATTGTTCTGATAGATTGTATTGTAAGAATTTAAATAGTATTTTGTGTGGTGTGGTTGGTCACAGTAGAAAGTTGCTAAGCCCTTATAAGCAGGGACACTACCATGATAGGGAGGAATCTGTAGCTCTTTTTTTGTAAAAAACCACTTTTTGAGGATAATTGATACACAAAAAACTTCACATATTTAATGTATACAGTTTGACGGGGTCGAACATACGCAATACACTGTGAAACCAATACCACAAATGTCTACAATTCTTTGGCATAGTAAATTCTTCTCTTTAGAAGACCTTTAGAATTTTCTCTCCTTGCTGTACTGTGTGGCTCATGAGCAAGCATCATACTTGTGGAATGTAGAGAGATGTTTGCATGTGTACTTGTCAAAGCTAGTGAAATTTGGATATCTTTTTTCTTTATTGATGCCTGTAGTAGCTCTTAATATTTGTACTTTAACGGGGAAGCAGGAATGTGTAAAGATACTGATTTTACTCAAAATAAGGAAATATGAATAATACGTAGTTTGTAGAGCAGATGGCTTAAGCAAAAATTTAGTTAAGATATTAGTATTACTGTACAGATATTGTTGCAGGGAGTGAGTACTCCTTTTTAACGTCTCTTTTTTATTCCCTACCAGATTTCTATATGACTGTAAACAACTATTGGATTCTAAATGCTCGACACATAAATTTAACCACACTTTCTGTAGCTGGAGGATTCCGGGATTACCAAGTTCGTTCAGGACTGACTTTTCTACCAAAACTAAGCCATCATACCAGTGCCTTATCTGTTGTGGTAATCTTTTTTAAGATTATTCTGAAATAATAACATAATAGACACAGTGGAACATGAAAGGAGAAATAATATCGGTAGTGACTGCTGAGCTGGTGGTGTAGGGCTGCTGTGTGTGCCTGTGTGTGTGTGAGAGAGAGAAAGAGAGAGCGAAACACACTGTGAATGAATGAATGTGAATGTGTTGAGGGGGCAGAGTCATGGATGCTTTTGTCCACAGAAAGGATCTTAGAAACGTGGAGAAAATGACTCTTATTTATGAGGAATAATTGTTTCTCGTCCAAAATAAGAGCCTATCCATCAAAGAGAGTTGTGACTGTCAGAAAGTGTGGACTGAAGTCCAAGGGAATCGAGTTACATCTGATTGTTATACTATATACGATAGCAGTAGAATATCAAACATACCACATACCCTTGAATGCTAAACTTGGATGAAGGTTTACCAATTTTAAAATAAAACGATTAGCTTTGATAGTATAAGTATAAATAGAACGCTGGTTAATTAATTTGCTGTTTATTCTTCTCTGTTAGGATATCAAGTATTTAGTCTTTAACCGGGATACATAACCTATGTAAAGTGAGTTCAAATTTCCTTTTAGGACTTCTTTTTTGTATATTTAACCTTGAAGTCTTCAGTTAAGATCTTCTTAACTCAGTATATACATCATCTCCAAATACAACTTATTTTCTAAAGAGAAAAGCCATAGAATGTGGTCTGCCCATTCCTTTTGCTTTTTAGGAGATAGTTCTAGAAAGTCACTGTGTCATAGTTGGTCCTCTTCATAGATACTCCTTTGTTCATCTCATCTACTGTTATCCCACTTTAGATTGCTGTTCATTCATTAAATAGGTATTTACTGAATACTTGCCATACATAGAACAAAAATTATTAAGCTATTTGCTATTACCCACCATTTTCTTATAACTGGAGGAATTGGGATATAGCCAGATTAGCTTTGGAACTAAATTAGTAAATTTATCAAACTTCATTATTGGTGGTATGAATTTTGTTATTTGGTTTTGAATATTTTGGGCAGATATTTACTAGAAGTCCTCAAAAAGCTAAATGTCAACTTTTTAGTTAACACAGATGATTTAGTCATATGAAATTGGATATAACTTATTTCCTATACTTTGTCTGGAGCATGATGCTGTATTGATACCACATTCTGAAGCTTAATCTTTTAAAGAATTTTGTTCTTTTTAATCCTCTGTGTGTGTGTGCGTGTGTGTGTGTGTGTCTGTGTATTTCCCTATTTTTTCTAATCCATTTGATAACGTGTTGCCTTCAAGACAGCTTGTATTTCCTATTTCTCTGTCTCTGAGGAAAGTATTTTACTATGGAATGTTCTCAAAACTTGCTATTATATAACCTGAGTTTTATTTGGTTTAGCCCCCAGATAGTCAACAGTCTTTCATATATCTACATGTATATTCACTTTTAAAAAAGTTATTAAGAAGTAACAACTTTTGAATGATTATCTCAGGAAGACTTAAATGACATTTACATCCATTGAGACTCAAGGAATCATATGTTAGAGACCATAATTGTATTGTTAGTGTTGGCTAAACTACTGTAATAATACTGTCCAATTTTTAGTAAGCTGTCAGCAGTAATTTCTAAATACATCAAGTGCTTATAAATTCACCAAATAAGCTATAGATTCTTCCCACTTCAGAGCCTGGGACCCAAAGACATACTTTTATTTATAGAGCCAAAGGTGACAATGACTCCTCAGATGTTATGTATACCTATTTTTTTTTTTTCAGTTCATTTGTGAAAGAGGCATTTTAGACTTCTAAATTTTCTTGCGTCTGTGCTGTTAGTCTCCATTTTGTTTCGACAGTTCTGGTGATAGCAGCTCATTGTGTCTTTGATGGTACAGAGAGAGAGGCTGTGAAAAATAAAATAAGGTTTACTTAATGAGCCCCTATTATGTGTAAGATACAATTCACAGAGAGATCATTACCTGGTGTGAAAAGGAGTCTCTAATTGTGAAGGGTGCTGTGCCATTGTTAGGAAGCCTTCTACAAATAGGTATAGTTTTTAGGAGCCTTTTGCCTTTATGTCTCTAACTAATACTATATATTGTAATCATGTAGGGATTCTTTTCAAAATAATAAGCCTGGACCCCACTTGTGAGAGTCTGATTTGGTAGTTTTGGAATTGTGATCAGGCATATTTATTTTGAAAAATCTCCCTAGGCCTAGGTATTTCTCAGGCACACCGCTGATGAAGAAGTAACATTTTACAATCTATCAAGTGGGAATTCAGTCAAAACTAAAATTACCTAAATATCTATTTTAACTTATACGTAAATTGTGATTAATTTAAAGAATCTTAAACTCAGCCTCTTATAAGAGTAATTAAAAAGTTAGGTATGAAACTTCATTAAAGAGTCTGTGGATGCTTTAATAATTTTTAAAGAATAATTTAAGCTTGACTAACCAGTAATGACATTTAGAGAGAATTATGTTATTTTATGCAGGAAACATCTTAATATATTTGGATCACCTTTTATAAAAATGTATCATTTTAAAATGTTTACATATCATAATAGAGTGAAACTAATGTGTTTCTGAATGTTAGCTTATAAGAATTTTAAACCTTTTGGAGAATAACAAATGTGCTTTTCTTAAGTTTGAATTTTTTTTTTCTTTTAGAGTTCAGCAGTGCCTAAGACCTGGGTTTCAACAGATCACCTCTCCATTGTGTGGTAAGTTAATACATGTCTAACAGTTTAGTGATTTGTGGTGGTCTTTTTTTCACATCAGTGCAGTGATTGTTAGCTTTTTTAGAACTTTATTCATAAATAAATGAATAACACTATGAGAGAAAGATTAATTTAAGAGCTTAGAACTCTAACCTTTGTTCTTGTCTTGGTTTGACCAAGGTTCCTTTGACAACTTATAAAATTATCTCCTGAAGAACCAGTAGCATCAGTCTCAAATGAGTTTAGAGTTTGTCCTAGTTGGGCAAAATCAAATGCATCTGTAGTACGACTATCTGAGCTCCTGGCCAATGACCATACTACTTAATGCAGTAGTGCCTATTCTAGGGAGCCCCACATGGAAACCAAGTAGGAATTAGATTTATCCTTAATATAAATTTAAAAATAAGAATATGGGTCAAGAAATAGGCAGACTCTAGTATTTATTTGTTTTGGCTTAAAGATTTCTTTTGACCTTTCTCTGACAGTATAAGAAGTAGTGTCTGCAAGAACCACAGCAGTTCAGGCATATCGAGATGGGATAGATGTATGTCTGTAGCTAGGGTAGGTGAAGAGATTTAGAGAAGACAGAAGGACCCTGACAGTTCTGTCAAAACATCCAGGAAGATTTAATTTGATTTATTTTTATAGGTTTCAGCTTTAAGATATATGTTTAATAAGAATGATTTGTTAAATACTTTTTGAGTTTACAGCATTGAAAGAAATTCAGATATTCCATTAAACAGTAGAATTGTACATGTTTGGATCAAAAGCATGTTTTTAAAAAGTTTCCATTTGTAACACTTTGTTTTTTAGGTGTAAACAGTTGCAGTTAACTACAGTTCGAGCATTCTTTGATCTTATTGATGCTGATACTAAGCAGGTATGTATTTTTAAACTAAAAATTGTTTCAATAAAGTAATTTTGCTTTTGTTACAGAAATTATGGATTTATTGCCTTTCTTTTTATTTTGATGAATATAAAATAGAAGCCAATACCTTATATTATTTTAATTAGTTCCAAAACGGAAATATCTTTTTAGTTCATAAAATGCAATGAAAATAAAAAAGTGAAAGGACCTTAAATTTTACCCGTTTTTCCCTTCCCTGTGTAAAGTGTGATATATATCCTTCTAACTTTTTTTAACTTAAGGAAAATACTTCTTACAAGCTGTTTTGTAATTTTTTCCCTAGTAATATATTATAAACATCATTACATATATATTAGCGGGCATTTTTTAAAGAGATGGGATCTTGCTATGCTGCCCAGGCTGGACTCAAATTCCTGGGCTCAAGTGATCCTCCCTCCTCAGCCTCCCAAGTTAATTAGACATTGAGCCATGTTTTTAAAAACACATCTTTAGCTTTCTGTAAGCTAAAGAAGATCAAAATATGTCCATTTACTGAGTACACCAAATTCACTAGAACTTAAATTATGTACTTCTATAAGTTGAGCCTTCTCTGTAATGACATTTCACAGTATATTCTTCAAACTGGTGATTTTCCAAGTTCAATTAGCATAGCATATGGAAATCAAAGTATCCTTTACAGAACATCACATTACTCTTTCATCTCTTTCTTGTCTGCTAACAGATAAATAGTAGCAGGCATCAAGAATTTCAGCAAAATTCAGAGAGTTCAATCCATTAACTTTAAATTTTCTTTTCTGTAAGTTGGGAACAAATTGCCTTTACTCATCTTAGGCTTTCACCTCCATGGATCATCTTGTTCCATGGAAATAGGTTTCAGAATCATGGCTCTGGCTTCTCCTTTTGGAGGAAAAAAATGCCTCATTTTTTAGGTAATCTTTTTCATTATGGCAAAGTATTGCAGGTATTTTTAGAGTCTTTCCCCTGAAGGCTCCAATTCTTTGAGAGACCAGTAAGGGTGGCCTCTTTCTTAATAGGTCTCTAGGTAATTCCTCTCATATTGGGGAAAGAACCTTTCCCCTGTAGAGACTCTCTTGAGGAGTAGGGAGAAGTGTCTATATTTTTTCCTTAACTCTTCAGAAAGCTTGTATAACCACTATTAGAATTGTAGATACTTAACTCTCTCCTGAAGATCTAAATCATTTTGTGTTTTACCACACTTTAAACCACAAGATTCCATATTAAGTCAGCATATTTACTGAAGTAAATCAACTTTATGGAGTTGATGTTGTGAGTTGGTCATGGAACACAAACATTTTTTGGTTTATCAACATTGTTTTAACTATGAGGCTTAATTGTGGCAAAAGTTTCAAGTCTACATGAGAGTGTGCAACTAGATACAGTAATAGAATCAGTTAAAATTGCAAGACCAGTTTTTATTGAACTGACATTTGGTAGATTTAGGAAAAACCTTACTCTAACCAGTGAAGAAAAGGAGTACCTCAGAGAGGTATAATCCTAAAAAAATGGGACATAAAACTAATTTTAAGAAATAAAATCATGTTTGTCCATTAATTCTCCTAAGATGAGAAAAGAACTCTAATAATACTAGTATGTAATAAATTAGAATTCTGAATGCATAAATATTTACTGACACATTTTAAGGGGCAAATGAGAAATTTGTGATAACTATACTGCTAAGAATCAAAATACAATACTGTTGCCAGGTGCTGTGTCTCACACCTATAATTCCAGCACTTTGGGAGGCTGAGATGGGAAGATCACTTGAGATCAGGAGGTCAAGACCAGCCTGAGCAACATAGCAACCCATCTCTACAAAAAATAAAAAAATTAGCCAGGTGTGATGGTGCATGCCTATAGTCCTAGCTACTCAGGACGCTGAGGAAAAGAGGAGTGCTTGAGCCCAGGAGTCTGAGGTTACAGTGAGCTATGATCATACCACTCACTGCACTCCAGCCTGGGTGACAGAGTGAGACTCTGACACTTAAAAAAAAAAAAAAATACAATACTGTTTATGAAACTGATTCTATTTGACAAACTCATTATGTATAATTGACTGGACTAAATACTGGAAAATAAAAACTTAGAGTATGATTATTAACTCTCAAGAAGCATATAGTCTAGGAGGAAAGCAGAACATACATATAGGGAAACTATAACTCAAAGCCTAATTAGTCCCAAGCATGGTGCTAAGGCAGAAATCAGAATTAGTAATATTTGGTGGTTATCAGCATAAAAGTCATATCTATAATCTTGCGAGTAGATAGATTGCCTTAGAAAGTGAGTAAGGATGGTGGAATCCTGGCTTAATTAAAGTTTTGGTAGATGGACTTACGGCTTTTAATTGATTACAAACAGATGAGGCTAATTAAAAAATTCAAACTAATGTACTATGAGACTGAGTTAATTGAAGTGTAGAGATTCATTTGCATCAATAAATATGAAAGTTCCACTGTCCTCCACTCTACTTGCACTATATATACAGAACTATATTTTGTGTACCATGTTTTAAAGGGGACATCAACAAACTTTGTTCAGGGGAGGCAATCAGGATGATGAAGGGACTAAAAGAGTTCCATGAAACACAGTTGATAGCTCTGTTAATTTGGGCAAATAAATAAATACATACAGTTGATATATTTGAAGTCGTTTAACTTATAGAAGAATTGTTTTATTTGGATAGGGGATATAACAAAAGTCTTCCAATTTTTGAAGAACTGTCCCCCAATCTGTCAGAGTAATGGGGAGTCAGATATTTGCCCTAAAAAGGGTAGACGATTCTCCTGGAATATTCTGTCTTACAAATTGGAATGTACTGTCTTACAAAGTAGCAAATTAGAAATGTTCAAGCAAATGCTGGGTAACTTCCTAACAATTGGAAATGTTCAGTAGACCTAGTCCTCACTGTCATTTCTTTGTCATTATCTCCCTGTGTTGTTGCCAAGAAAATAACTTACCTGTCAAGGCTTCATTAAACTAGCAAGTTGACTAGTGGTAGATTCCAAATGGATTTTTTATGCTAGTACCCCCTTTTTTTTAAAGGGAGGAACTGATAAAAAGTTGCTAACTTTTTGTGCTAGGCTATTAAAAAAAAAGCAGAAGGACAATAGAAGAGAGTAGTTCCAGGGAAGAACAACTGGCAATTTACATTTTCTCTAGTGACCAGTGTATTTTTTGTTGTGCGATTGGCACTGGCTTGAGTTTGGAAACTAATGTGTTGGAATCACTAGACCAGAGAATCTCTTAAGTTCTGTTCTGATTCTATACCTCTTTATAATGTTTTACTCTTAACTGTTACTTGAGAGGCACTGTTGCATAATAATTAAAGCATGGATTCTAGAGCCAGAATGCCTGGGTTTGGATCCCAGCCCAGACTCAAAATAGCTGTGTGACTTTGGGCAAGTTCCTTAGTTTCTCTGTGCTTTTGTTTCTTCATATTTAAAATGCAGATAAAAAGGTTATTATCTCTTAGAGTTTTTGTGATTATTACATAAGTTAATAACATGTTTAGTGCTCAGAACAGTGCTGGGCTGAGTAAAGAAATGTTGACTCTTATCATTATGACTTGAAACAATATTTCATTGAAGTATTATAGTAGATATAAAATGATACAGAATGTATCAATGTTCTTTCTAGATAACTCAAAATTCCAAGAAGAAATTGTCAGTTTTGAATCACCACTTTATAAGACATCCTGCAAAACATTTCGAGGAAAAACCAGCTATAATTTCTGACTTAACAGGTTGGTGGTAATAACACATTTTATGTGGAAGTTTTCACTGTTCTTTTTAGGTAAATTTGTTATTAGCAGACAAACTGAAAGCTGTGATACTTCGAAGTATAGTGATCCTATTATATATTATTAATTTTCCTATGGTGATGCTGGTGCTACTGCAGTTCTTGGTTAGGAAGGTAACAAAGCAGAAAAGCAACTTGCGAGATGTTACTGATAAAAATTTTGTCCTGAAAATAACATGACACATAGAAAATTGTTAGTTAAATGTCTCTATTCTCCTGAAAGTCACATAAAATAAGTGCTATGTCATTCTTGAGTGCTTTCATTTTCTCAATTGTCAGTTATTCTTTTCTTCTTTTGGATCACCAGCATATCTTTTGCTGGCAAATTTTGCTTTTAAATAAAGCAAATTACACCTCTTAAACCCTACTTAATTAAATGTCTTGTTTGGGAAATGAAATATTTATTTCCTTCTGTTGATAATTTCTAGAGTTAAAGACACTAAATAGATTTATAATACTTGATATGAATGCTAGTGGTAATGAGCATGTAGAAAACATGTTACTAGATTTTCTGTTTTCACACAGCCAATGTTCAGGTAACCATGTCTTTGTTTCAATTGAAAAGTATTTCACCAGAAAATTTTAGAAAGAAATTATTTGATATAAAAACAAAACGGCAAATAAATTAATTTCCTTTACCTTAAGCAACATCTATGTGGGTTCCAGTAAAAGTATCCAAATGGACCTATGTGGCTTATAATGTAAGTATTCCACCAATGTATTTCTTTTACTTTTTTAAGAAACATTTTGATGTTTATCTTTAAAAATTAAAGACTCTTTAAAAAAATAACTATACAATTTTCCCGTAATTTAATAATAATTCTTTAATAATAAATATCTAGTCAGTTTTCAGTTTTACAGTTTTATCAGAAATTTATCTTTTTTTCTGTTTTGTTTTTCAATTTGTTTAAATCAGGATCCAAACAAGGCCTACACATTGTTATTGATTGATATGTATCTTATTCCTCTTTAATCTATAATACTTTTTCTACCTTTTTTTTCCTTGAAATTTATTTGTTGAAAAAACAGTCATGATTTTGCTGACTTTATTCCCGTAGTCATTCAACATACTCCTTTACGTATTCTTTCCGTATGATTTAGTAGTTGGATCTAGATGCTTTTTCAGATTCAGATTTTTGCTTTGTTTTTGTTTTTGCTAGACTCTTTTTTGTGATGTTAACAGCTGTTGATAAAGAATGCATGGAGTCATTAGTTCACTTAGGAGGATGCAAAAATGATGATACTTTAATTTTACTATTCCTTCTTCATTTATTAACTGGAATACTATATAGAAAAGTTTCCTCTCATCTACTAAATTTGTCAAAAGTGGATCAAATCATAAAGGAAAAGAATGGTAGTTGTTTGGATCTTTAACCTTATATCTACTGGTTATCAGAATAGTGAGTTAATTAACAAACATCCTCCATTAGTGACCATTAGAGGTTTCTTCCCAGTATTATTATGAACTCATGGACTTAAATATATTTGAGTTTCAATCCATTGAAACTAAAATTGTTCCATGTTTGACTAGTGAAGCAGTTTTATAGTTTGGCTCCTGAGTCTTATTGATACAGCTCTTTAGTTGCCTTTAGGAGTTTCCTCACTGTCTTGTCAGAGTATTACAAGATACTTCAGCTCATTTTGTACATTTCCTGCCCCAGACCTTGAATCAGCTATTTCTCTAAGGAACTATTCCTTTAATTTGAGACATGGCATTTTAAAACCGTGATCTGACATTAGAAATGTTTATGGCTGCTGGGTTAGGATTTCTAGGCCTTTTCAGTGGCCATAGCTAAGAAATGTATTTTATCTTAAGTAAAAGGCCAAAAAACACAATTAAAAAAAACCCAGGCATTCATATGATACTTCCAGAACAAATTCAGGACTGCAAAGTTTATACCTAATCTCTATCTTAACCTCTGTGTATTCTTCCTCCCACTCGTCGAGTATTGGTTCTCAACAATGACAAGAATGATAGAATTAGGATAATTACTCATTTGTTTTATGTGGATGTTTGAATGATGAAATTATCTACTCTTATTATAGCTATACTGAGTGTTTTTTTCTTTTTTTAGGAATCTGATAAGATATATTTTACATTTCCTCTTGCAAATCATAGAAAAATCCACACTCATGTCTACTGTCAGAGCACTATGCTGGTAAGATAATTGGTATATTTTATGTAAACCTAAAGGCTAACTATTGTTTATTTTTCAAATTCTAATATCTAATAGTAGACTGAATTATGAACTATTATTGTTAAATCTAAGTAGTTGAAAAATATCTGGAATAGTGTTTTGATTGAAAAATTTTAATCAAAATTTTTATATAACTGATAACATGCTATTAAATTGTACCTTTGATTCTAGTTTAGAAACCACCCTGTTTTTCTGCTTTATTTTTACTATGTTCAGGATGAAGGAAATGAATACAAAACCCTTTTAATTCTAAAATTCTACTAGTACTATAAAGAATAGGTATATTTAAGCAATAAAGTGAATCTTATTTTTCCATTGGCTTCCATACTAAAACTTAGAGAATATTTTTATAAATATTCTCAAAGATAATAAAGTAACTGTTACAATGTTACCTAGACTTACTGTATCAGAGTAATGGTTTTGTTTGTATTTCTTTTAATAAGTACCTACTATGTTAGGCATTGTTAAATAAAAGGTGCCGTAGTATGCTTTTGGTATAATAGTAGGAACGAGTGGTTAAGTAATACTTTCATGAATTATCAACATTTCTTCGAGAAATTTTTCCCGATTTAGGTTCTTTTTCCTACATTCAGAATTTTTTTTTTGGCATGTCTAAGGAGTCTTCACTATTTGCATCTTTTATAATTTAAATTCCTTCTTCTGCTTTTTGTTAGGTGACTTTTGTTTTTTTAGAACCAACATCTAGTATATCACTTTGGTGGTAGATATACTTTGGTGGCTGCCATGTTATATGTGGTAAAGTCTTTTTAAAAGATGGTAGGCAGATAATGTGGCCTAGGTGCTGATGAATATAACATTTTAGTGGAATTTCCAAAGTTTTGCATCTTTCACAGATACTAGCATCTCTCAGTCTAAAATCTGGATGGGCACTTTATCCTGGGAGAATCTGGCCCTGAGAGTAATGGCTTAGAATATCTACACTCACTTAATACTGAATTTCAAATCAGAATATCAGTATTATATGGAGAAAAATGCCTGCTAAAAGCAAATTATCTATCTGACTGTTTGGAAGATCCTTTTTCTGCATTTAACATCCATGGATATTAACTAGCATAAAGTCATGTGAATTTTTAAAAATCTTTTCAATTTTTATTATGGAAGTTTTCAAGCATATATAAGAGCAGAAAGAAAATACAATAATGAATTCTTTTGCAACCAACACACAGCTTTAACAATTATCAACATTCTGTCATTCTTACTTCATTTATTCCTTCCCTCTTTTTTTTTTTTTTTTTTTAAGATAGAAATTAGGTCTTACTCTGTTGCCCAGGGTGGAGTGCAGTGATACAGTCATAGCTCACTACAACCTTGGACTTCTGGGCTCAAGTGATCCTTCTGCCTCAGCCTCCTGAGTAGCTGGAATTATAGGTGTGCCCCACCATGCCCAGCTAATTAAAACAATTTTTTTTGTAGAGACTGGGTCTCGCTGTGTTGCCCAGGTTGGTCTCAAACTCCTGGCCTCAAGTGATCTTCCTGCCTCAGCCTCCCAAAAGTGCTGGAATTACAGGCATGAGCTACTGTTCTGGCTGTTTCCACCTTTTTGACTGAAGCATCTTTAAAGTAAATTCCAGGCATCTTATCATTTCATCTATAAATACCTCAATATGTTTTTCTATCAGATAATGAGTTTACACATTACTATAATACTATTATTTCAGCTAACCAAATTAATACTAATTCCTTAATAACCCAGTCCATGTTTAGTTTTCCCCAGTTCACTTAAATTTTATGTTTATTTGAATCGGGACCCGAACAAAGTATATGTATTGCCTCTGGTTCATTGATCATAAGTCTCTTTTATAATAACTCCCTCCCCTTTTCCCCCCATGACACTATTCTTTAAAAAAGTACATTATATGCTCTACAGAATTTCCCACGTTCTGGGTTTAGCTGATGGTATTCTTGTGGTATCTTTTAATATATATTTCTGTCCCCTCTGTTTTCTGTAAACTGGTAGTTAGAGCTAGAATCTTGATTAGATTTAGATTAATTTTTTGTGGTAATAATGTTTTATAAGTATAGCTGTGTACCTCCTATTTCATCATATCAGGAGGTACATAATATCTGGTTTTCCCACTTCTAGTGACATACAGGCATCAGTGGGCTTAGTGGTATCAGCATGATCCATTCATTATAAAATTCGTAAATCTTTTACCTAATGATTTTAGTAGCTGTTAAAGGCATTACTTTTTACTCTAAGTAGAATTTTTTGACAACTATAAATTTTTGATCAGTAGCATTTTTTTTCTGGTATAGTTTAGGAGTTAGTCCACAATTATTCTTCTAAGGCTTTGGATATAATTCTTGTTATTATTTGAGTTAGGAGTGTTTTGTAGATAAATTGAAATTGTTCTTTTGACAGATAGGTTATATCAGCATGGTGTATTATAGTGGGCTTGAGTAACATATTATCTGTTCAGTCCATTGATGACTGAGTCAGAATTCCCTATATACCGAAGTAAGTAGTGGGGGCTATTGACAGTTTTCATAATGAGGGCTACCTTTGAGGATAGGTCCCTTTAGTAGCTACAAAAACCCATTTCAGCAGTGGGTTGGATCTTTAGAGGCTGCTAGCTTTTCTTTGTCTGGGCTATGCAGATCTGTTTTGTTGTCTTGCTTTATTTATAATGTCACTTTCTGGGAAGCATAGGTAACTGATACAGAACATACAAGTATTTTGCCTGCAGGGAAATAGCGTATATATTTTTTTTAATTTTCTATCAACTTCCTTTTCTATATTCTTGAAAAATTTCTTAAAATTTTATTTAAGCTAAATGAGAACAGAGACTATGTGTGCCTGATCATTTTGCCTGAGGGCTTGCCATATAATTCCTTGGCTCTAGAATGAACTTATAAATATTAGTTGAATAAAAGGATTGATTTCTTCATTGCCCTACCTGTAATTCTAAGGACAAATTGATGTAGCTATCTGAGCAGTGCTTCTCATTCTCTTATGTCCTGATAGGATTTCAGTAGTTATATCATGATATCTTGGAACATTGTTCTTACCTTCCTTAAAAGTTGGAGTACAGATCTTAGGTTGCACTGCTCTTAAATGACTAAGACTGAATATAGAATATTGTTAAAATAACAGTCATTTCTGTAGCATTCCTATCCTGTGCTGATAAAGTATTAATAATAACTAGCTTTAGTTTTGAGCCCTTGGAATTGTGCTTCAGTTCAAACACATTCTTGGTTGTATGGAAGTTATTTGCTGGCAATGAAATGGGACCTCAAGTGATAAAGTAAAAAGCTGTACATAGGTTAATTGTTATTTGTAATTGCTTGGCACTGTATTTTATTTGTATAAAAGTCTACTTCTGGTTCATTATTTGTTAAAATATAGGTTACTTACTGTGTAACCGTCTAATTAAAGTATGAACATTACTGAACTCTTTGAAAGTTTTGGTTCAACAACTAGAAATGGTTAGGCAATATGCTGTAGAAAGATACCCATCAGTTCACTATTTCTCATACTGCTTCTCTGGGTTACCTTCTTACCAATCTATGTTGACATTAGACTTTTTTTTTTTTGGTCTGTTCTTGATTTATTTGACTTTTGAGACCATCTTGGATATGTTTCTCAATAACAAGCTGCTATTTTATGTTTCCCTTGCTGCTACTCATCTTATCTCTTAACAGTAAAGTGTTGAAGATGCTTGTTTTGTATGATTATCTTCTACATTTAGTGTGTTTTGTTATTAATAAACAGGATACAAATAGTTGGATTTTTGGCTGCATAAACAGCACTTCTATGTGGTAAGTCCTTTGAACCCATGGCCCTCCATTGTTCATTTTTCTCAAACAATACTCAGAAATCACACTTCTAGAACAGCTTCATACATTCTTACACTAATTTTGATACTATTGTATATTAAATTGTAGTATTGCATTTAGAATGAAAAGGAAAGGAAAGGAATATACTAGTAATTTTTACAAACATTGAAAGTAGTTAGGAAAATTTTTTCGTTGCCGACGGAACTGTGTGGACAGAGTGTTTAGGATTAGATTTATTAGACTTTGGTTCATTTATAACCCTCTCTACTCGGTCTGTAGATGGTTTCTTTTTCCCCTGAAGCTTATTTATAATTTATAATGTTTCAATATATTTGTCCTTTAATTATATTTTCATATTTATTTCAAAGCCGGCAAGGGGTTGATTTATCATGGAAAGCTGAACTGCTGCCAACAATTAAGGTAAATTATGGCTTTAAAATTTTAATACTCAGGTGAAAAAATACTTGAGCCTGTAGACATTATAGAATACGCTCTTTTATTTATCTAGATGTTAAATAAACTTGAGATTTGCTAACCTACATTTTAGAAATATTTTCTGTAAGTATACATTTGATAGGGAATAACATGCAATTAGTGGGTTGTTTTTTACTTTCAGAGATCAAAAACTATAAATTAACAGTCGTCTAAATCTCTGTGTTACAGCATCATACCAAAAGAGCTGGATGGATTTTTAAAGTTAAATTTGAGGGTATGTTCAAATGGTCTGTCTTAAAATATAAGGTGAATGGTATACTGAGAATTCATTTGGAGAGGCAGAGCCTGCAGTTGGGAAGTGGGCACCTCAAAGAGACATGAAGTAATTTTGCATATGAACTTCAACATCACTTTGTGGTCAAGCACTTGAATAACAACTTTATCTAGTACTTTCAGGGTGATAAATCACAGCAGGGGTTTATTTAATAATTGTTAGTGATTTGCTTACACAACTCTGGTAGATCAGCAAGTCATTTATAAAAGGCTGTTTTGCATAGTCTGAAAATCTATTGTTGAAAAGCAAAATAATTCTAAAATTTGATGAAAATATCTGTTCTAATTTCCAAATTATATTTATTATATCTGGTATTCTTATGCCAGGGTTGATAGTTTTTACTCTTCAAGTAAATCTATACTTTAAAAATAAAATGCATTTTTATAATGAATCCTAGACTCATTTACTTGAAAGTGAAATCATCTGGTCAGTCCCAGTCATCTCCCAATTAACTCTAATTAAGTTAGTTAATTTTGCTCATGAATATTTATATTTGTACATATTGTCAACTCTATACTAAACTAACATGGAGAAACTCAGACTGACAGAGAGGAATGGTGACAGAAGGAGTAATTGCAGGTCACTTAACTTGACTTTGGAATGGTTGCAATTTTTTTCCTGTTACCTTGGTCTGTCTTATATTGTGTACATTCATTCATATGGCTTTGTATTTATCAAACAAATATCATAGTAAAGTAAGTTGACTCGTGAATATTTTTAAGGTCTCTCACTGGTTCCATCCTAAGTAAAACAAATAACAAAAGTATTAGAATATGCTTACTGGAGCAATAATTCATAAGGCAAATTAAATATTTCCTTGAATTTCTATAATAATTTGGATATTCTTTCCAGCCTATAATTTAAGAGTTAAGAAGAAATAAATGATTAAAAATCTCATAAAATGTACTTTGCTCCCATGTTTTAAAAGGTATAAAATCCTTAGATTATTTTTTTTAATCTCCGAAGATTAAATAATGTCTTCATCAAGCTCTAGGTCTCTATGTTGTTTGTTCTGAATATATGAAACAGCTGGCTAAAATAGCAGGAGAATAAACTATTTAAGCTGCTTGCTTTTTATGGTGAATGCTGAAAGAGAGAAGTTAGAAAACAAGGATTATATAACATTCTGCAATCTTAGGTGTTCTCAGTTTAAGAGAATTGTAATTATTAAATATAAATAAACTTTCCATTAAAATGAAAATGAAAATTTTATATATAATATGTGTTAGCCATTTATGTAAACAACACACAAAATTATTTGGCTATGAAATCGAAGGGATGATTAAAGTGAAAAAATTTTATAGGTTTTATTGATGTTAGTATCATCTCAAGAAAAGTAATGTCAAATGAGAATTTTATCACTTTTAGACATTTCCACTGACTGACCTATTAATAAATAGATGGAACCCTTCATCATAACATATATAAATTCAACACTTTGCCATTGTTGAAAATAAATATTGAGAACTTATTAAAGTAGATAACTACGCAGAATATCCAAGTTCTTCCTAATTAATTTATCTTTCATACTATCTACCATTTGTCTGGTGGGTCTCAGCTGCCTGTAGTTGTGACTTACGCGGTCCTTTAATTTATATTAGAACATATGAGTCTGTTGCAGAGACTTTGCTAAGTTGGGGTGAACCCAGGAGTTTGTCTTTAATAAGCACTCCCACCACTCCCACGTGAACCTGGTCAGGTTGTTAAAGGACCACTCATTAATGGTTCTTTCACTTCAGCACCTCTGTCCTACTTGCTTCCGGCGAAGACCACGGAAAGCTGATGTTCATAGAAAGTTCTTAATGCAAGCATATTGCTACAACATACAACTACTCCCACCCCACATCTATTTCTAGAACAAAACTGAATTAACAACTCATTTTTTGGCTTGGCTTTTCATTCAATTGACCAGTCTTTTACCAATTCATTCCTCAAAATATGGACTCTAGGATCTGGTCTTCATTTTGAGAAAGAATAGTTGTTCACTTGGTAAGGTGCGTTATTTAGCTGTATTGTGTCTTTGCCATTTACTAAATAAATCCCAGAGGATGATGTTAATATATCTCATTAGCCAGCAACCCTTTACTACTTGGGCTAAATCAGAACCATGTGAGATTAAATTGCGTCTCTTTCATCATATTTAGCATCCATTCATTTATCAGCTGTTGAATGCTCTTTGTTATATACTACCAAAATAAATGTGGAAATAACACTGTAATGCTATATGTAACAAATAGCCAAATTATAAAAAGACATCAAATCTGGAAATAATTATATAAAATAACTAAATTTAATGTTTAAGTGACATTTATTTTACATGAAGGGATATTTCAAAGAATATTTTTGGCAGTCTGTATTTAACATAATTATTAGGAATTTGACTTTCAGCAGGATTATTGACCTGGAAATGTAAACATGAGCATTTTATGAAGTACAGAACATAAATCTGAAATCTGCTTTTTTTTAAATAACTAATTAAATAAGAAATGTGCTTGTAGTTTATTCTTCTTTTAACCTGCATTAAATGCTATGTATTCTAAGAAATAAAAGTAGCTTTTTATCTTTATCTTTTTTTTTAGTCTATGATGTTAAGACTTCAAGACTATCCATCTTTGTCTCATCTTGTTGTTTATGTACCGTCTATTCATGGAAGTAAGGTAACAATTGGATTAAGATGTTATCAGAATGTTTTGGGGATCTTCATGGTAAACTTTAAAGTTTTTTTTTTTTTTTTTTTTTAATGAGTTCTTCTGCATGGGGCTTATCTAAAACAATGGCCAGTTTGGTGATCCATCTAAGACTGTTAAATTATTAGGATCTTCTGCTCCAACTTGAACTAAGCAGAATAAACCCAAGTCCCTTTGTTCCAAGTAAGAACTAGCTCCAGTTTATCTATTAGTCTTTCAAAATCTATTAATTACTAGGTATCCCTTTATGTACAAGGTTATCTTCCAGGAATTATAGGAGGCACACAAGTGAGGAAGACATGAACCCTGTTCTTAAAAAGCTACATACTGTTGGATAGGGGGAGATAAATATATTTGAGAACGGAAGGAAGAGTGAGAAAAAAGAAGTACCCAAATATATATACCCAAATCAGAATATAGCAAGTACATGAAAAATGTAAAAGGGGAGATATCCCGAATTGATGGAATCAATAATGGCTTTATAATGAGGTGATAGTTAAAATGGCCTTAAAGTGGCCATAGTGGCATGTGCCTGTAGTCCCAGCTACTCAGGAGACTGAGGCAGGAAGATTGCTTGTGTCCAGGAGTTCTGAGGCTGTAGTGTGCCTGTGAGTAGCCACAGTGCTCCAGCCTGGACAGCATGAGACCTTGTCTCTTAAAAAAAAAGAAAAGAAATAAAATGGCCTTAAAGGATAGTAAAAATTTTTATAGGTAGAATGAACATTTTAGACCTGTGCTATAAATATGGGAATCACTAGCACATGTGACTATTTCTATTTAAATTAGTTAAAATTAAATAAAATTTAAAATTCAGTCCCTTAGTTGTACTAATCACATTCCAGATGCTCAGTAGTAATATTGCGACAAGTTACAATGGACAGCATTGTTTAGATAAAGAAACAGAGCAATGCATGGGGTATATTAAGAAAATAGTGAATAAGTAAATAATAATTTTGAAAGGATAGCCACCACAGGTAGAATAGTAATGGAAGAAAAGTCTGGAAAAGTAGTATATGGCCATATTTTGGAGTCCTCGATTGAAGAATTCAGGACTGTATAGAATTCAGGAGTCAGTAGGACATCATAAGGTGTTTTACCGGATCAGCGATAATTTATGTAAGAAGATTCATCTATGGTGTAGGATGGGTCAGAAACAGAGAGACTAAGCACCTCATCACCTCATAAGGGGTTATGAGGGCTTGTATAGGTTGAGGACCTCCTAATCCAAAAATCCAAAATCTGAAATTTTTTGAGTGCTGACTTAATGCCACAAGTGGAAAATTCCACCCCTGACCTCATGTGGTGAGCTATAGTCAAAACTTTGTTTCACGCACAAAATTATTTAAAGTATTGTATGAAATTACCGTCAGGCTATGTGTGTGAGGTATATATGAAACATAAATGAATTTCGTGTTTAGACTTGGATTTCATCCCCAAGAAAACATTATTTATATACAAATATTCCAAAATCTAAAACACTCCTGATCCGAAGCACTTTGGGTAAGGGATACTTAGCCTGTACTGGGGAAGTGGGAGTGTGAAATAAAAGGATGGTGACTGTGAGAGAATTAGTGGGGAAGAAAGAAGCTGGAGGTAAAAGGCCCTTTGTACTCCCCTTTATTTGACCCAGCGAACTCATCCTTCAAGATCCAACAAAAGTGTCCCTCTTTTCCTTTTCCAGACTCCCCCAATAATCTTTTGTTGACTCCTCTGATACTTTGTTTGTAACTTCTTTGAGAAATTTATTACATTAAATTATAATTTACTTGTTTATGTCTCTAGTGCCATCACCATATTGTGAACTCTTTGAGAATAATGACCAGATAGATTTTATTCTACTTTCCATTGTCAGCTTTTAGTGACTACTGCATAAATGCTAAAAAAAAAAAGGTTTCTTGAATGAGAAAGTTGATGAGATTTGTGGCCAAAATAATTAGGAAAATTTAAAAGAAATAGAGAAAGGAAAAGGGGGATGTAGTTGGGAGTCATCTCAAAGACTAAGTGTCACAAGTACCTTATAATGGATTCATTGTTTTGTTTTGCTTAGCTCAAGTGAGAGGTAATTCAGCATCTTCAATACTAAAAGCTCTCTTTAAGGGTTTTTCTGGCAGGTAAGTTGGTTTTGAATGAATCTAACATTTTTCCCAAACTTGAAAAGGCCCTCTCTGGTTATTCCAAGAAATTAATGAGCCTTTCTGCAAATAGACTGTATTAGCAGCCTAATAAATATGTAGTATGTCTTAATGCTCTTTGGAAAATAACTCTGCTGACTCTACTGTTAGACAACTCTATCTCACTAGAATGATAACTTAAGTCTTTCATAATTTTTGCATGTCTATATATAGTCCATCATCAGAAGACAACATATATTCAAATACCCCGTGTAAAAAAAATTTGAGTCAACTGATCTTTTTTTTAAATTTTATTTATTTATTTATTTTTTCGAGACAGAGTCTTGCTCTGTTGCCCTGGGTAAGAGTGCAGTGGCATCATCATAACTCATTGCAACCTCAAACTCCTGGGCTCAAGCAATCCTTTTGCTTCAGCCTCCTGAGTAGCTAGGACTACAGGCATGTGCCAAGATACCCGGCTAATTCTATTTTTAGTAGAGACAGTGTCTTACTCTTGCTCAGGCTGGTCTTGGACTCCTAAGCTCAAGCAATTCTCCCATCCCAGCCTCCCAGAGTGCTAGGATTACAGGCATGAGCCACTGTCTGGCCTCAACTGATATATTAATGTATTTTTAGAAATGCAAATATGAAATTATCTGCATTTTTCTTGATGACAGACAACAAAATAATTAAAGCCATTAGAAATTTACTTACCTTGGATGTTTTAGAGACAGACCTTTGAATTTTCTCTTTCATGGGTAGGGAGTTACCCAATTATGCAAAACTAAAGGCACAGCCAAATTTTTAAAGCAATAATAAAAATTCTATTATTTTAAATAACTGTGCAAAGTGATTTAAATTGCTTTTAAAAACTGCTTCCCTGTCTCAGGTAAAGCTCACCAAAAAGTACTTTGTAAAAATATAAGGAATAATCTGTTCAATAAGTCATTTCTCTAATCTTTTAACAGCTGTTTTCTGTAATGAAAATATCTATGTTCTTTGCCTTGTAAGTAAAGAGGGAGAAATAAAAGCAAAACTTCTTAACAAGTTTTTCCTTTTATTCCCCCATGTGTGTACTATAGACTAATAGCAATTTTTCTCATTTGTTTTTCACTTTCAAAAACAATCAGAAATCTACCCAACAGGCAAGCAAAGTAACACTGCTTCAAACGTATCCAAGATGTAGTTGGAAAAGGCTAGGATAGGCACCACTGGCTTTCTGCTTTCTGTAGACAGCAAACTACTTGCTAACTACAGTTAGGCATCAGATTATTTATTTCTTCAGCTCTTCAAAATAATCTGATTGCACAGTGGAGATTATTTTAATGAAAGTATTCCTTTACCAGAAACAATTCTTTTTGCAAATAACTGAGAGCAAATTTCTTACACATTTGTAGAAATGTTACTAAAAAAGGAATGTTGTCACTGAAAAAATTAAAATGGTGTAGATGTCACATTACAGGTTTACATTTTTTTTTAGGTTTACATTTTTAAAAAGCATTTTTCTTCATATGTAGTAAACCTTTTTCCATTTATTATAACTATTTAACCTGTAATAGTCTTACATAAATAACATTAGCTATCTATTGATGAATGGCAGTATGTCTCCAAAAACCTTGAGTATAAATAAGAAATGAAGAATTTTTTAAAAATATATGTAACAAAATTACATTTTCCTTTTGACTTTGAAAGTATTCAGAAATACATTATCCAAACCCTTAATCTTGAATTTGCCTTGGCTCTTAATGCTTTGATCCATCCTTTAATGTCCTTCTACAAATACCTAAAATAACTATAAAAAAAACTCTGCTATGAATCTCTTGTTATAGAAATGACCCTCTAATAATTTATCTATTTAATTAAGTTAAGCTTGTTTATTGTTTTGTCAGCATAGCATCTCATCTTGAGGAATTCTTGCCACTTAAGTATAGCCAGAGTTAAGTGTGATAGATGATACTTTCTCCAAAGCTAAGGTTTATAGACTTTTATTTTCTATTCAAACATCAAGTGAAGATATTTTACTATAAAGTTTATTGTTTCTAATAATGGAATGTTTTATATTTTAGTTTGTCGTAGATTGTGAATTCTTTAAAAAAGAGAAAAGATACATACAGCTTCCTGTAACTCATCTTTTTTCCTTTGGTAAGTACTTTGTTTTTGGAAATCTTAAGAATTGCTTTTATTTTTAATGGAGTACTGATTTGTTTTGCCAGTTAGTTGCAATAAAGCAGAGCCTTGTAATGTTAAATATTGTATATTTCAAGTGTAATTCTTGGAATAACTATATGATATGGTTCAGTGGTTTGATTCTCATTTAATACTGGGCCAGCTGTCATCTTCTGAGAAGAGAACTTTAAAACAAATTTCTCCATAATCACATACATTTGCAGATAATTGTGTGTGTGTTTTTATCCTAAATATTGACCCTTTTTATAAATTTTACTATAGGCTATAAATTCCTATCTGCCTTAGGAAGGTTTCAAGATTTCTCTAAATATTCTCTTATACTTTATTTTGAAATAATTTTAGACTTATAGAAAAGCCACAAACGAGTAGATAGAGTTCCTATAGATCTTTCACCTGTCTTTCCCTAATGTTGACCTCCTTTATAAACCATAATACAATTTTTAAAACAAAGAAAGTAGCATTGGTACAATATAATTAACTACAGACTTTATTTAGTTTTCACCAGTATTTCCACTGATGTCCTCCTCCTGGTTCCCACGTTACATTTAATTGTCATGTTTCTGGCCAGGTGCAGTGGCTCACGCCTCTAATCCTAGCACTCTGGGAGGCCGAGGCGGGAGGATCGCTTCAGGTCAGGAGTTTGAGACCAGCCTGAGTGAGAGTGAGACCCCATCTCCACTAAAAATAGAAAAAATTAGCTGGGCAACTAAAAATAGAAAAAATTAGCCGTGCCCAATGGTGCTCACCTGTAGTCGCAGTTACTCTGGAAGCTAAGGCCGGAGGATCGCTTGAGCCTAGGACTTTGAGGTTGCTGTGATCTAAGCTGACACTATGGCACTCTATCCTGGGCAACAGAGCAAGACTCCGTCTCAAAAAATAAATAAATAAAAGAATTGTCATCTTTCCTTAGTCTCCTGTAATCTGTAACAGTTCCTCAACCTTTTCTTGTTTTTCATAACTTTAAAACCTTTAAAGACTTCTGATCAATTGTTTTGTAGAATACCCCTCAGTTTGGATTTGTCTAATGCTTTTTTATGATTAGATTCAGGTTATGCATTTTTGCCAAAAATACCACAGAAGCATTGTGAATTTCTCAGCATATCATATCAGAGTATACATGATGTTGATATCTCTAATTACTGATGTTAACCTTGATTTCAGTTGAGATGGTACCTGCCAGGTTTCTACACTTTAATGTTACTGCCTTCTTTTTTGTAATTAATAAATATCTTGGGTGAGATACTTTGAGAGTATGTAAATACCCTGATTTTCTTCAAAATAACCCACTAGTTTTAGCATCCATTGATTCATCTAGTCTTTAGCAAGTATTACTCTTGTATTCTACATTTATTGAAATTCTTCCTGAGGTAAATTTGTCTTTTCTCCTTGTTTATTTGTTTATTCAATTGTTATTTATGTCAGTATGGACTCAGGGATATTTATTTTATTCATTGGGTTATAATCCATTATTATATGTTTTTTGGTTAAGTTGTTCCAGCTTTGGATGTTGAGAGCTCTTTTAGGTTGGCTCCTGTGCTCTTTTGGTATGCCCCGCCCTTTAAGTACATATTTTATGTTCCATTGTGGAAAGAATCTGTGTTACTTGAGAAAACTTCCTTTAAGGTTTTTATCCCTTCCCGACCCCTTTTTTTTGGTACAAAAACACTCAGAACAATACAGAAATAACAACTCTGAATCATCTCTATCATTGAAGGTAGCAAGCTTGTAAATGAAAGATCTACCAAGAAAGCATACTTTTCTGAAATTGGAAATAGGTACTTGACCTTTTAAAAACACATAGAGGTGATTGGAAGTCATAAATACACTTTGTCCAGAGTTTATTGCAGGAAGATTGGATTTTTAGAAGTTCAGTCCTCCACACCTGAAGTGAAAATCTGTAAATTATTTTTTAATATCAAAAGCCTATTGGCATCATTTTAATGTTAAGCAACCAGTACATATTTTAAAGTTCTTTAATATTCTAAGTAATACTTTTAATTCATTAGGATTGTCTTCAAGGAAAGTTGTGTTAAATACAAGTGGCCTGTACTACAATATAGAGCTTCTGAACTTTGGACAGGTAATTATTATCCTGCCTATAACAAGAAGGATTTGATTTTACTTTACTGTTTAGTTGAACAAACAAATAAACTTTTGTTTTTTGTTTTTGTGGTTGACCTCTATTAGATATACCAAGCTTTTAAAATCAACGTGGTAAGCAAGTGCTCAGCAGTCAAAGGTAAATAAATGTATTTTCTGAAAAATATATGGGAGATAATATTGTCATTTGAAGGAATCAATAGTTCTTCACTTGAATTTTCTATAGTACTTATTCTTCCATATATTTTTATGTGAAGTAAACTATAATATATAATAGAAACTATATTTATATTTCCAAGGGATTTGACATAGACCCTTTCTTAACAATAAAGCATCTTCATCTCTTTCCATTTAAATATCCATATTTTTAAAATACTGCATATCTTTATGTTTTATTATAGTAGTAATTCAGATTTAGCTGTTTAATATTTTTCCAGTTTCTTTATACTGCCCATATGTTCTAATATTTTTTATAAATCTAATTAAATCATTATTCAGGAATTCTCTTTAATTTTTATCATGTGATATAACCCTTACTGATTATTTTTATGAAATGGGCAATTGTATAATTAGGTATTGTAGTAGCTTATGTAACATTTAGGGTAGCATATGGTTAGTAATACATGTTTCCTTTATGTTTTAACAGAAGAAATAACTAGTATCTATAAACTTCACATTCCCTGGTCTTATGAAGATTCACTAACCATTGCACAGTAAGTATAAGAAAGAATTTACTTTAACATTGGTGTTTTTGAAGAATAGATATTCTGCTTAGTTTATTTAAATCATATGAATTATTAAACTGCCTCAGTAAAATGTAGGTATCCTTTATGTAGTATTGTGCCCTTAATATATAGTCATTGTATTAATATTAAATTATATACAACTTAGATATTACTTGCTTGAAACATGAACTATCTTCCACCCTGTCTCCCAACTCCTGTGTCTTAGAGGGGGCATTCAAACAATTGTGTTCTATCTGGAAAAGTGTCCATCCACAATAATGCATCTAGCATCTAGTTTCCTCTACATTATTTCATTGTATTGTGCTGAAGATTGACTTAGCCATGGCTCTTTACCACATTTTGTATTTGATAATTGATATTTAAGTATCTCTTCAGGGCTCCATCTTCCACAGAAATTTCCCTGAAACTCCATATGGCTCAACCAGAAAATGACAGCCATGTGGCATTATTAAAAATGTACACGTCATCAGACTGTCGGTATGAGGTGAGTTGTGTGTTTGCTTAATCTTTAAGATTTAGCTATAGAACAAGCTAAAAATTTTTTTTTATATCAGCCTCAGATATATGGTGATGCGAAAACCAATAAATATAAGAAATAAGCATTTAAAATATCTTAAATATTCTCCATTTTGCCTATTACACCACCTCAATATTTCCTTAGCTGGACCATTTGAAATGTACACATCTTAATAAATAATACAAAAGAAAACAAAAATCAAGACCGCAGTTTAACCTTCTAAATTTGGAAGCCCAAAGTCCAGAATCATTTATAAATTGAAGAACATCATGAAATCAGCTGACATGGCTTTACTGCAGTAATTGACAGGATGCTTATTGGTTTGTAGCTCTATTGGGTTAGCTTAAGGATCTTCTTTCCTTTTCACTAATTATTTTAAGCTCTGTTAGTCATTAATATGTGTGATTTAGTGCCTGTTATGTTTGTTTTATAATCAAAGTAGATCTCTTTGTGTTAAGAGAGGGGGAATTGACCTGAGAGTAACATTTTATTTACTTATGGATTCACGAACTAAGTAAGTCTCCAGATTTCAGATTTAAGTGGTTAAAGTACACGTTTCACTGGTGGTGACATCATAGGCCTCTAGTTTATATGAAGTACCTTATTTCTGCTTAGCTGCTTTAAACCCCAAGCTTAAATATTTGCATTGTTATTAGAGCTAACTTTCTTAGGGTAAACTAGGATTGGTATTGTTAATTAATAGAGTCTGTTCCTACAGCCAAGTTTCAATTGAACCTACATTATAAATTAATTCAGATTTCATGGGATTTACAAATGCTTTGATATCTTGCATTTGGTTTCTAATAGTGAAGGATTTTACAGAGCTATAATGGTTTTTAACTTGCATGTTTATATTTCTAATATTAAAGCATTAGTAAGAATTGTGTTAATAATTTAGCTACAAATATTCCGTGCTCTCAAAATGTCCATGTTTTTACAAATACTGCATATTTTCAAGAAGTCTATATTTTGACAAAATAGTCATTTTACAACTTTTCTAAGAAAGATGTATCTCCTTTTCATAGACTTCCTAATATCAAAAAAGGTGTATTTATGGTATAGATAATTAAGGATGAATTTCTTTTTAACATATTATTTTGGCTTAAATTCCTTTAGTTGGCATGATCTGGTAATAAGTTATTCTGGTTAAGTATTCTAGTTAGTAAAGGGTTACCATACATACATAGTATTCATTCAGTTGTCAAAGAATTAGAATATAGGAAAATATACTAAACAGTAAAACTACACTTAATACAATTTAAGTGGTGGTTCAGAAGATTCTTTAAGATCTTGAGTGCCTTTAGGTTTATCATTATGAAAAATTATTATGCTTAGAGATATGTATAGAAGTACCCGATTTAATAAAATGTAAACTGGAGTTGTTTAGGGGAAAATAACCTTCTTTTGTATTATTGTTTTAAACTAGGTGACAGTTAAGACTTCATTCTCACAAATACTTGGACAGGTAAGAGAGATGCCTGGTTGGTTGATTATTTATTGGCTTGTGAATAGACATTGTAAGGAAGGGGCTGTAGACTTTTTCTGTAAAGGCCAGATAATCAATAATTTAGCAGATCACGGACAGTTTCTTTTTGCTGCTGCTATCCGTGCAGCTGCTTTTTTCCTTCTTTTTTCTTTTCATTCTTCTTCCACTTGAATAAAATATAAAAACCATTCTTGGCCCACAGGCAATAGTTTGTCAAGCCTTGCTTTAAGGTGATGCTTTCATGTTTGATACATCTCAGAAATGAGAGCTGATACCTGATTCTCAAACAAGTTAATATTTTTGCCTAAACGAATGTCATGTTAAGACTTCATGTTGCTCATACTGTATTACAATTCATTGTACAATAAAATCTGTAGGCCTTGTCATATAAATGAACATTTTCAAAGAACTTTTTATATTATGTATGCTCAGTTTACAAAAGGTAAAAATAAATTCTACTAAAGATAAATGTGTTGAAATTCATTTGCAAATAATGTTACAAAAGTAATTTATCAAGCAGCAGAACTACAGATATTATTCATCATTATTATAATTTACAGAATTGTGCAACCTGGACATAAATAAGATAATATTGATTAGGGAAATTATATAGTTTTAAAATTCAGTAAAATTTTTATTGTAGCTATTATTACTTTTACTTTATTTTTTGGTCTCTTGTATTTTGCAATCCAGGCACAGTAGAATTTTTTTTTACTTTGTCATTTAATGCTGTAATTATAATAAAACTCACAAATCAAAATTAAATTAGAAACAGTTTTATATGCATTATCTCATTTGATCCTCACAGCAACCCAGTGAGCTCTAGATTGTGATTGTTATTTAAGTTTGTGAACACTACAAAATTCTAAGTTAATGTATAAAAATTTTGTGCTAAATTAGGAAGGGAAGATTAAATGTTAGTATGAGTTCGAAAATAGCACGTTGATAGTTATAATAAGTATTTTAAAATGTTAAGGGACCAATTATTACATCTCTTATAAGGAAAAATTCATGCTATTGTATTTTTAGTATGTACAAAAAGCATATTACTGTACACAGTGATTTGGGGTGAGGATATAACGTACTCTCTTATCTCTATCATACCATGGCTCGTACTTTAGTTTAGTGACAAGAAAAGTCATATTAGCTTGATACTCTGTAGTCAAGCATAATTATATTATACACCAAAAGATGACAGACCAAAATTCTTGTTTAGATGTGGAAATCTTTCTAAATAATGAGGATGTACAGGTGTTACAAGATCAGAGGTGGGTATTTTTTTAAATATCGAGTAAAGAATTTGTGGTAATTGAATTAAGTTCTAAATTATTGAAAAGATAGAAGATGTTCTTTCTTCATGCTTGTTTAAAAATTTAGCTTGTAGGCAGTAGCCAAATGACTTAAAATTGCATAGTATATCTTATTTGTTTTTTAAAAATAATATTAATACATACTTTGAATGTGGCTGATTCAGTCACAGAAGACTGAGGAGGAGGAATAAAGAGAAACCACTGAGAGAATCTTCAACCTTTGAGTAGACAATTTTTCATAAAATTAATATTTTTTTCTGAAAAAAGGAAAGAAGAAAATATATTTACATATTTTTTAGTCTACTATGAAAAAGAGGGCAAAATACAAACTAAAAGTTACTTTCTCAAGAGAATTTCATAAACTCTAGTAAATCATTGCTATGTAGGAGTGAAGTCTAGTGTTGCCAGATCTTTGGATTTTAAGAGAAATTGGAAATCCGTATTTTTAGATTTCCAATTATATTTCTCTCTGTTATGCCCTTGATGAAAAGTTCAGGTGTTTCTAATATGCTGTGTATTCCTAGCATTTCCTTTACTCTGAGTTTTTGATACTCATTACTGGTAATGTCTTTATGGCTATGTCAGCCAAGGTATAATTAAAAATCTTTTAGTTTTTCAATGTTGGTATCTAATTCAAAATTTAAGGAAATAACTGTGCTAAATACTAAGCCAAATGAAGCATGTGTGCAGTTGGACTATGGTCCATGGAGGCCAGTTTATGATGGTTTATTTAGTTGTGCATTATACATCCAGCTATATCCGTAGCCCAGTATAACACTTAATACTCATAATGATGATACTTCTCATTAAAAGAAATTTTATGTTCACAATACTCTTGTGTAGAACCTCTCAAAAGATTCTAAAGACAGTGAAGGGCATTAAAGGTAATAATAACAGCTAACATTTAACAATCTTTTACCATGTGCCAATTACTATTCCAAATGCTTCACATAAGTGTGAACACATTTAAGCCTTGTACCCTTGTGAGATAAATGCTATTTATCTCATTTTACCCATGAGGGAATAGAGACAAGGAGGGGTAAAGTAACTTGCCCAAGGACATGGAGCTGGTGAGAGGCAAAGCTGGGGTTTGTATCCAGGGGTCTTACTCCTGAGCTTGCTATTCTGTTCAACTTTCCTTTCATACGCTGGATAACTAAAGTACGCTATGTATTTCCCAACCTGTCATTAGCAGGCAATGAGTATCATTTAGTAGTAGATAGAAAAATATCCTTTTCTGTTTTATTCAACTTTCTCCTCCCTCCACTCAAAGCTATAAACTGTAAATCATGAGTATGGGCTATACATTTTTTTGTTTTTCTAATCTCTTTTAACCTGAGACTCTATGGAGGAACTTAAGGGAGACCCTGAAATTTTATGCAACATTTTGTGTAAGCTTGCATGTATTTCCATAGCTTTTATCAGATTACCAGGGGAATCTATGTATTCTAAAAAATTCTGTGGAATGGAGAACACGCTTTAAAGTAAATTTCCTTTTAAAATGTAACCTTAAAAGAAGAACTTAACACTTTATTTTTATTTGTTCTAAACAGAGATTGGATTAGCTGATAGAATGACTACCGGCACTATTAATATAACAATGGTTCTAAATTTAGGCTGTGAATTTAAAACCCAGTTCCATAAGATTTCCAAACACAGAAGGACATAAAAGGCTAATAATAGCAGATAACATTTTCTGATAATTTATCACATACAAGTTAATATTGTGAATGTTTTATACAAGTGAGCATATTTAATGCTCATAACCACCTAGAAGGTAAATACTATTATTGTACCATTTTACTGATAAGGGAATAGAAAAGGACAGGTAAGTAACTTGTTTTTTTGTTTGTTTGGTTGTTTTTTTTAAAAAAACAAAGCTGGTTTATAGCACAAGCTTTGACTGGCTTACATTTTGACTAAATTATTTTTTTGTTTTTTTTATTTCAACATATTAAGGGGAGTTTCCTGTGCCTGAATTTCTTTGCCTGTTAAATAGTAGTAAGAACTACCTCAAAGGATTTTGGGAGGAAGGCGTGAGATAATGCATATAAGGTGTTTAGTATCATGCCTGGAACATGTTAAATGCTCAATAAATGTGCCTTGAAAAACAGTTTTGTAGCATGTGCTACTCAATTATATGTTCTCTCTATTATGCCTTTGATGAAAAATTCAGGTGTTTCGAATGGGCTATATATTCTTAACATTGATTTTACTTAGAGTTTTTGATACTCATTACTGGAAATACCTTTGTGGCTGTGTCATGAGGAGTATAAAGTGAAGAACAACTTTTTTATGTTAAAGTACATTTATTTTGTTAACATGAGTATTCATGAATATTAAGTTGTCCGTCAATTTGCCTGTTTTCTAGGTAGTTAGATTTCATGGCGGAGCTCTTCCTGCTTATGTTGTATCTAGTATCCTCCTTGCTTATGGAGGACAGTTATACTCTCTTTTCTCAACAGGTAAGAATGCTTATAATTTTTAAGTTATTTTTATGAATATTAAAGTAGAGCAAGTATTAGTTCTATATGTATATTTATATATATTTCATTCTATTATATTGAATCAGGAGACATAATAAGGGACTTCTTAGAAAGTACATAACAGTAGCTACTACTTCTGTTCTTGAAAACTCCAAAATAGCATGTGATTTTATGACCAATCTTCCCTGCATCTTTATTACTTTTCCACTATCAACTACCAATGTTAAACTGGTTTGGGGCAGCTAGTCCAGAGACCTTCAGTTTGTAGGCTTAAGACCTGCAAATTATTAACATTCCCTTGGCCTGTCACTTTTGTGTCAGTGTCATTCTTTAATGGAAAAAATAATTTTATTTTGAGCCTAAGCAAATTTGCTGTTAAATAGTTTTTAAAAATATATATATATATATATAGGAATAGAATGGTATAATAATCTTCATATAATACTTTTTTCAGTATTTATATCTTAGAAAGAGACAAGAAATTAACCACAATACACACCAAAAAATTAACAATAATGCCCTAATATTATGATCAAGTAATTTTTAAAATTAAAAAAAAATTTGTTGATACATAATTATATATATTTAAGGGGTACACGTAATATTTTTATACATACAATGTGTAAAGATCAAATCAGGGTAATTAGGGTATCCATCACCTCAAACATTTATCATTTCTTTGTATTGGGAACATTACAGATCTTCTCTTCTCTTTATAATATGTAATAAATTATTGCTAACTACAGTCACCCCACTGTGCTATCCAACACTAGAACTTATTCCTTCTAACTGTATTTTTGTACCCATTGACCAGCCTTCCTTCATTCCTCCTCCCCCATACCCTTCCCAGCCTCTAATAACTATCATTCTGTTTTCTACATCTATGAGATCAACTTTTTTAGCTACCACATATGAGTGCGAACATGTGATATTTGTCTTTCCATGCCTGGCTTATTTCACTTAATGTAATGTTCCATTCACATTGCTGCAAATGATAGAATTTCATTCTTTTTTATGGCAAATAATATTTCATTGTGTAAATATACATTTCTTTATCCATTCATCTGTTGATGGACACTTAGATTGATTCCAAATGAATATATTCCATATCTTGGTTATTGTGAATAGTACTACAATAAACATATGAGACATCTCTTTGATGTACTGATTTCCTTTCTTTTTGATACATACCCAGCAGTAGGATTGCTGGATCATATGGCAGGTCTATTTTTAATTTTCCGAGGGACCACCATGCCATTTTCCATAGTAGCTATACTAATTTACATACCAGTAGTGTACTAGCATTCCCCTTTTTCGACATCCTCACCAGCATTTGTTATTTTTTGTCATTTTAATAATAGCCGTTTTTAAATGGGGTTAGATTACATCTCACTGTGGGTTTGATTTGCATTTCCCTGATAATTAGTGATGTTGAACATTTTTTCATACATTTATTGGCCATTAGTCTATCTTCTTTTGAAAAAATTCTGTTCATGTCTTTTGCCCACTTTTTAATGGGGCTGTTTGTTTTTTCCTTGCTGATTTCCTTGAGTTCGTTGTAGATTCTGGTTATTAGCCCTTTATTAGATGTATAGCTTGTGAATATTTTCTCCCATTCTGTAGGTTGTTTATTTGCTCTGTTGATTATTTCGTTAGCTGTGCAGAAACTTTTTAATTTAATCAAGTCCCATTTATTTATTTTTGTTTTTGCCGTGATTGCCATTGGGATCTTCTTCAGAAATTCTTTGCCTAGGCCAATATACACAAGAGTTTTTCCTACATTTTCTTCTAGAATTCTTATGGTTTCGTGCCTTACATTTAAGTCTTTTATCCATCTTGAATTAATTTTTGTGAGTGGTGAGAAATGTGAATGTTTCATCTATATGTAGCTATCCAATTTTCCCAGCACCATTTATTGAATAGGGATTCTTTTCTCCAGTGGATATTGTTGTCTGCTTTGTCAAAGATCAGACAACTCTTTCAAATTAACTCAGTCAATCAAAAATAAAGAACAGAGAATTAAGAAGAATGAACAAAGCCTATAAGAAATATGGGATTACGTAAAATGGCCAAATATAAGAATCATAGGGTAAAGAAGAAAACACACGAGGACTAGAAAACCTATTTGCGGGAATAATTGAGGAAAAGTTCCCTGGTCTTGCTAGAGATTTAGACATCCAGGTGCAAGGCTCAATGAACACCTGGGAGATTCACTGCAAACAAGCAATCACCAAGACACATAGTCATCAGACTGGCCAAAGTCAGCATGAAGGAAAAACTCCTGCAAGCTGTGAGGTGAAAACATCAAGTAACTTGGTGACCGCTACACTTAAACTCAAAAATGTAGAGGAAATGGACAAATTCCTGGAAACACAACCTCCCAAGACTCAATCAGGAAGAAATAGAATCCCTGAACTGAACAACAAGCAATGAGATTGAAGCAGTAATAAAAAATCTTCCAACTAAAAAAAGCCCCAGACCAGATGGATTCACAGCCAAATTTTACCAGATCTACAAAAAAGAGTTGGTATCCATACTGCAGAAATTACTCCATAAGATTGAGGAGAGAATCCTTCCCAACTCATCATATGAAGCCAGTATCATCTTGGTACCAAAGCCAGGAAAGGACACAACAAAAAAAAAACTACAGTCCAGTACCCCTTATGACTATAGATGCAGAAACCCTCAATAAAATACTAGTAAACCAAATTCAGCAGCACATCAAAAAAAAAAAAAAAAATCCACCATGACCAAGTGGGCTTCATCCTAGGGTTGCAAGGGTGGTTCAACATATGTAAATCAATAAATGCGATTCACCACATAAACAGAAGCAAAAGCAAAGATCATATGATCATCTCAATAGATGCAGAAAAAGCATTCAACAAAAATCAGCACCCTTTCATGATAAAAACCCTCAACAAACTAGGCATACAAAGAACATGTCTCAAGATTATAAAAGCCACATATGACAAACGCACAGCCAACATCATACGGAATGGGAAAAGTGGAAAGCATTCCCCCTGAGAACTGGAACAAGACAAAGATGCCCACTTTCACCACTTCTATTCAATATAGTGCTGGAAGTCCTAGCCAGAGCAGTCAGGCAAGAGAAATAAATAAAGGCTATCCAAATCGGGAAAGAGATGTGCCAAACTACAATCTTTTACTGATGATGTGATCTTATATTTAGAGAACCCCAAAGACTCCACGAAGAGACACCTGGAATTGAATAAATTCAGCAAAGTCTCAGGTTACAAAATCAATGTACACAAATCAGTAGCATTCCTATATACCAATAACAGGCCGAGAGTCAAAAACTCAATACCATTCACAATAGCTATGAAGAAAATAAAATACCTAGGAATATACTTAACCAGGGAAGTGAAAAATCTCTATAAAGACAGCTATGAAGCACTGAGGAAAGAAATCACAAATGACACAAACAAATGGAAAAACATTCATGCTCATGGATTCATAGAAACAACATTGTTAAAATGTCCATACTACCAAAGTGATTTACAGATTCAATGCAATCCCCATCAAAATATCAATGTCATATTTCACAGCTATAGAAAAAATAATTCTGTGCTTCATTTGGAACCAGACAAGAGCCTGAATAGCCAAAGCAATCTTAAAGCAAAAAGAACAAATCTGGAGGCCTCACATTACTAGACTTCAAACTATCCTACAAGGCTTTGGTAACCAAAACTACATGGTATTGGCACAAAAATAGAGACATAGACCAATGGAACAGAGAGCCCATATATAAAACCATCCACATACAGCCAACTGATCTTTCACAAAGCAGACAACTATATACACTTAATCCTTTTAAAGCTCAGTTTTCCTGTGTAATCAAAAACCCAATAAAGCTAGTCACAGTGGCTCACTCCTGTAATTCCAGCACTTTGAGAGGCCAAGGCAGAAGGATTGCTTGAGGAGTTTGAGGCCAGCCTGGGCAACATAGCAAGACCCCATCTCTACAAAAAATAATTTTTTTATATATTAGCTGGATATGGTGGGGTATGCCTATAGTCCTAACTGCTTGGGAAGCTGAGGTGGGAGGATCTCTTGAGCCCAAGAGTTTGGGGTTACAGTGAGCTATGATCAGGCCACTGTACTCCAGCCTGGATGACACAGCAAGACCCTGTCTCTTAAAAGAAAAAAAAAAACTAATAAAGATAACACAGGAAATTATTCTAATAAAACATAAATTCATTGTTTTTTTAGGCCATTACCAAGAAGGTAAAATCTTCTTGTAGTGTGATTGCTTCTCCTTAAGGGAAGCCCATTTATTAATAGATAACCTGAAAGTTGAACCTTATGAAGAGGGTACTTAAATTTAATCAGACACAGGAAGAGTATATACAAGGTTATGAGTGCAAACCCATATTATAGAGGAATGTAAACCAGAAAACTAGTACCTTGAGCAGGGGAACACATGGCTCTTAGAAAAAGTAAAAGCATGTGAAGTTTCCTGGTTACATGGAACAATTCAGAAAGCTAAATGTACAGAATCAAGTTATACTGGAGGGAAACATTGGTTTTCTAGGCCTTCAAGGTAAACATTTCTACTCAGGCCATAACAGCAGAGTTACAGCTAGAGAAAAAAGTTATAGGAGTTGACAAAAAAGTTAAAAGTGAGAGTTATCACCTCAGGTTTTCTCAAGGGAAGAGAGAGGAAGAACAGCTC